>LPNX011035356.1:595904-655904 GCA_001517045.1 Pseudotsuga menziesii
TTACAGTTCATTAAAAAAAACTAACAAATTCATTAAACCATTCATTCATTCAGTCAAGACATTCATTTAATAATAGATAAAATTCATTAAGCCATTCATTCATTCAGTCAAGACGTTCATTCAATAAAATATAACATTCATTAAACCATTCATTCCTTCAATAACCAAAAAAACCATGCACGACATTATATTGTAAAAAATAATTACACAATATTTCTTTAGTCACTTCTTTCTAATTTTTCTTCTCTTTAAAAAATCAACAAGAAGCACTTCTTTTGGAATTTGTTGTTCAATTCCTGGTGCTTCATCAACATGCTGTGATTTCTACCTAGTAGACTGCTAGCCATGTGGAATTTGTGGCAAGGGGTTCGTATTTTCTGCAAGAATGTGAAAAATGTTGAGTTAATTTATTTTTTTTATTATAATTACAAGCATTTCATTTAAAAAAAAATATCCCAAAGGTATTTTTACCTATTGTGGCCACATCATGTCCTTCATTTTCTTGTCTAGGCTCAACCTGTATAGTGTGCCACTATACATGCTTTGTAGTTGAAATATGGAGAAGTACAATTAGTTTTCACCATCTGCAATGATATATATATAATTGTAGCATATGAATAAATTCATTACCTGGAATCAAAGCATGATGTTCGATAGGTTGTTATCCATCATCGACATTAAGGGGATCATTGCTTTCTTGCTCAAAACATAATAAATATTTTATATCAATTATTTATAGCGAATAGGTTGCACAAGTAATAAATATTAATTAAACTATATAGATTCTATATACCTGTGAACTAGATGGATCACCAGAAGACCCTATTTTCCTAAAAAAGATTTTTCGGCGTTAACAACAAATTCAAAGTCGTGCTGGAAGCCAAGCTTCAAGTATTCCTTGGTGGGAACTTCTTTGAATTGGTCGGCCTACATATTTGCATAACATCATTAATTTTACATTTTGTGGTGCATTAAAACAAAAATAATTTGCAATTTATTATTTGGATGCATTATCAGGTTTTTGAGACTTACAATTTGTGCCTCCAAATTCGAATAACTACCGGGACCAAGCTTGTTCTGACCATTTTTTCTACTCTTTCCTTTGTGGCATTTGATATGTCTGACATCCTAATAAAGTGTTGAAATACATTATATGTTCCAAAGTCAATACAAAAATTAATAATAATAAGGGTTAACATTACATTGTGGAAAATATTGCATACCTCCCTCTTCCTAGTGGTATCTTTCCTACTTTTCTCAGAGCCCTCTCCTTTCCATATTTCACTAAGGCTTTCCAATCCCTTGATGGAATCATCAGATGGAGCTAATACCTAGGGTTCCTTTCTAGGTGAACCCTATATTGGTCTCAAACATCTTCATATGTTGTCCATCCTTCTTTAGGACCTTTGTTGTATTGAAGGTCTCCTTTCCAAATATGTAACCATCTAATTAGTCAACTTATCCTTTATATTTTTCATTTGTATGTCCCACCTTGTGTGTATGGTGGGATCGAAGATCTCCAAGGTCAATTCATTTAGATGTTTATAAAAAAAATCATTTTTTGCAAAAAAATCATGGCATCATTAGTTTATTTTTTTTCGGTATATTACAATCAAATTATAAACACTAACTTGAATAATGTATAATTACCTTGGATCTTCTCTATGTTTATTGGAACGAGTTCCTTGTTCACCAAAATTTTTGTCTCTATTGTACCCATGCTAGTGACACGAGAATATCCAAGAAATGCTGCTTCATCATGAACAATACTAGCAGGTTCTACATACACCCCTTCTTCGGAACGAACTGGTGTGTCGATTAGCAATGAGTGCACTCTTTGCTGGCCTTGAGGGTGTCATAGAATGTGTTTCTGACTGTTCATTCTAGAACAATGGTGCATGAATCGGTGTAGGTGGAGTCATTTTCTCATGTGACAACTAATCTCCACGAGCATCACTGGGACCAACACCGCCTTGACCACTAGTGTGTGGTCACAGAAAATAATGTCAATACAAACAATATTTTATAAGTTCACTATCATATAAAAGTAAAAATTATAAAGTTCTAAATGAATTGATCGTATTATTCAAGATTCCACAACTTACTTGCAAGGCATGATATCTCTTTACCAACACTTCAACCTTGGATTTAATCTTGTCTGTCTGTGAAATAATGAATAAAAGATGAAGGATATCCACATTAATTTTTTTCAAGGTCTTCTCTATCACCTTAACCAGCTCTAAAGAAGAACCAATCCCAACATCATTCAACAACTCATGCACATCAAAATACATGGATTGTTGTGATGCTATTTCATACATTGAATCATTGGTATGAAGCAAAAGTATATAAAATATTACTTACGCATTAAAGCAATAGAACGAGGAAAAAATTATATTAACAAAACATATCTATCATGATAAATTCCTTAAATTACAACTAGGTTTACCTGATGCCTCGATGAAAGTGTCGTCTGATCCACAATTGGGGTCTTTCCCTGATCATCCACCCGCTAAAAAGGTAGACAAAATTATCATAATGAAACCAATATACACATGAAAAATACATTAAAAAAATATGCTACATTTTATATTGGTACAATTTTGACGTATTTAAATTGTAGAATTACAATCTTGTTTACTTGTTACCTTGAGGCTATTGTCATTTGATCAACTGCTGGGTGGATTACCAAATCAACACTTTGCATCAAATATAAATAATATTATATAAACCAAATGGATATACTGTTGAAAAATACGCAACAAAACTATTTGTACATTATAAATTTGTACAATGGAATCGATGTATACTTGTTATCTTGAGGGAGGTCTGGTAACATCTACTATGAGAGAGGTGCCCCTCACAAAACCCTCCATAAAAAACATAGAAAACATTACCTAACGAAACCAAAATAATCACATAAACAATATAATAACAAAACATTTTGACGTATTTAAATTGTACAGTTACAATCATGTTTACCTGTTTCCCCAAGGACACTATCATCTGACCAGCTGGTGGGGGGATTCCGCGATCACTACCCTGCAAAGTAAATGTAGATGACATTATATAAATTAGACGAATATACTCATGAAAAAACAATTTTTTTTTCAAATTATAGTTGTATTATTACAAAGATGTATACCTGTTGCCTCGAGGAAGGTGTACTCATATGATTAGTTGTTGGGGAGATGCACCCCGGATCACTACCCTGTGAAGTAAATATATAAAATTTAAATAAAATTATAAAAATATACTAACGAAAAATTCTTAAGCTATTATTATAATTAATAAAAGATTGGGTAAATGGATGGATGTACCATATCCTTAGTAACTGTGTTTTTATCTACTCGATTCAAATTGTAATTAATAAGCAACTCTTCCCCTAGAGCTATTGATTTAATGGCACATACAAATACACGGTTTCCTTCATGCTCCTCAAATATGCAGCTATGTTTATTAAGTGTAGACCCTATTTGTCTACTATTTATAAACACTGCAATATTCCCAGTTTCCTTTGGCCTTTCGCCAATGTACAACGTTGTTCCTTTATTTTTATCTTTGTCTTTCAGTTGTAAATAATTTGCTGGAAACCCATATCTACGCATACATCATGTATATTGGACCAGGCAGATCGAATCTTTGTAGTTGTAATAGGGTCCAACATTTTCCATATATTTTGTACATATGCTATAACCGACCTTTATTCCATCCATGCAAAACAACCCCAATCCATGTAATGACGATGGTGCAATTCTATATATCCTCTCAATCACACAAAAATCTGTGTTCAATTGAGGAATATCCCTAGGTACCAATTGTTTTACTATAAAGTTTGTACCTTAAGGGAACCTCAATGTCGTCTATTGTCTCATCATCATAGGAACATGAACCCCCTTCAGTGAGAAAAAATTCCTTCCATTTATTGAATTTTCTTTTGATCTTCTGACATCTAGTTGATATAGCCCTTGTATACCTACTAGATGTCCCACTTTCCTCTAGCCTTCCTAAATTCCTCTCACCTGAAGAAGACATGTCTAGGAAATATATGTTTGGTTCTACCTGTACCATGGAAGAAAAGTTCAAATAGGACCTTGTTAGGTATGTATAGTGATCAATTCCAATGTACACAACATAAACAGTCAAAAAATTACAACGAATTTTAACTAATGTATAGTAATTAAAGAACAATAATAATTTTAGATAGATCTATTTTGGATCTTCCTTGTACTCGGACATGATTTTGAGCTAGCTGTTGTCACTGTAAGGACAACTAGTCAAAAAATACCTTCAGAGAGAGAGAAAGAGTCAGATAGTTGATGGTTTAGGTTCACATTTCATGGTTGAATATCATGGGTTGGAGATAATAGTTCACAATTCAAAACACAATTCTAGAATCCCTAGAAGAGGTACAACATGACATTTTTTACCCTACTTTAAGTCTAATGAACTTCATGCATTGAAAAAAATATAATATCTATACTTCTTTCATGCCAAGATACTCCAAAAGTGAAGTTATGAACATAATATATAAACTTGGAATGACTTCTATAATGGTCACTTAGGCAACCTTAGGTTCTAGGGTGGTTACCATAATAAAAAATAAAATAAATTTGAGTACACTTATAGTAGGGTACCAATGGTCATGTGGATCCTCTTCTAGGGCTTCTAGAGTGCTTCTAGATTGGTCAATTTCATGTAGGAAAGGCTCAGATGGAGGTGTGGTATTGTTAAATATATATGTAAAAGTTGAAGAGGGGCCACCCAACACAATCCTCTCTAGGTGTGGCTTGGTGGTACACACTACCCTCAACTTCTTTAGGGTTGATCTTGTTAGTCCTAAAAATTTCATACGAAATTTATTCCTATCCATTTTCTTTTGATTCTAGGTCATCCACATTAAGTCTATCTTGATATCTAAATTGTTTATTCTTATTGCCATAGGGCAGTTGATATTGCCAAACTTATTGATGATTTTGCAAAGGCACAAATCCAGGGAGAAATGGAGCAAGGTATGTCTGAAAACCATGATGTTGATATTGAAAAGATTAAAAATATTGTCACACCTAAAATTGGTGGAAGAAGGCCCAATACACAAGCCACTAACAAATTAAGATTCAATATGAAAGATGCCACGATTCCTAGGTTTAAGGAAAATATTGTAGTTAGTGTTGAGGATTCCTCCGATGAAGAAGATAGTGATTCCATAAGGGAATAACAATAGGAGTGGAAACAATAGGATAATAGGAGTGGAAAATTTGCATAATTATAGGACCTTAATAAGGTCACTGTTAAAAATTATTATCCTCTACCCAAACATGGTTGACATTCTTAATTAATTGGAAAGGGGAACTTTTCTAAGAATGAACTTCCTTTACGTTATCACCAAGTTCATATGGAACCTACAAATGTATGGATGATACATTTAAGGACTAATTTTTGTACAGATTAGTGGTTGGTAATTCCCTTTCATGACATTAGCAATTTACCTAGTACCCTCATCTAGACCATGAATGGAATATTCTTCCTACATCTCTATCAATTTGCCATTTGTTCTATAGATAACCTCCTAAAATACCTATAAGAGGTACCATGTGACCTTTGGTACCCTACTTTAAGTGTACTCAACTTCATGAGTCCAACAAATATAAGACCTATTTTCATGCCAAGATACTCCAAGAGTGAAGTTATGAACATAATATATAAACTTGGCATGTCTTCTAGAATGGTCACTTAGGCAACCTCAAGTTTTAGGGTGGTTACCATAAGAAAAAATAAAATAAAGTTGAGTACACTTAGAGTAGGGTACAAAAGGTCATGTGGATCCTCTTCTAGGGCTTCTATATCGGTCACAATGGGTAACAATCACAAATATCTATTGGCTTCATTCACCTTCTTGTCTCGACCCATAGTTCAGCACATCATAATGCCAACAATAATCCCCAAGACATTCGCCCGATAGAAGGACTTCGTCGAAAACACCTACGACACAGGTGCAATCTCACCTGAGATATTTAATGGGTAATTGCCAGAACCATGTTTCTATGGTTGGTGAGTGATTATAGTCCCTTAACACACGACCAAGGTGCCCAACGAAGGAAACTGGATGATTGGATGGTGGATTCAGTCTTGCACAATTGAGCACTACTATATGTTAGTGCACATAACCTAACCTCATTCTTAACCTCACAATTAGCTCAACTTGTGGGACACAACTGACTCATTGTACTAACAGACCATCTAGGACTTACATTGTGACTTAAGATATTTCATATAGGTTGATATATGTATATATTCCAATGACACTTTCTCAACCATTCATCTACTGATTACAATATAACATCATGCATTTAATCAATATTTCATCATCATACATTAACCAAATAAAAACCATTCACATAAAAATTCACAGCATCAATCACCCATTCAAACACAAGGGATAACATGGAAACCCATTTGGGAAAAACCACCAAGATGCTCTTCATCTGGCATGGGAGATGGATATAGCACCTTGATGTCTATAGTATGAACATTGATCTTATGATGTGTCTTTATGACTCACACTTCTGGTTCTCATGCTCTCTAGTTTGTTCTTCTACTCCTAGCAGTCTATGCACAAAGCAGCCAGATCCACAGCTCAACAACCTCCTATCGCTACCAGACTCTTCCTGAGTCTTCTCTTCTTCTAATCTCTACAAAATTATAGCAAAATAGGGTCCTTCACTATGGACCACCAATGAATAGAAAAAAAAAACTATTAATCACTAACTCTTATACAGAACGGGTTCTCCCTATTTATATCTTCTTTCAGACCACGCAGGGTCGACTACATACTGCTTAACAGTTACAGGTCACGATCAACGATCCAAAATGGTTATAGGTTGTCAGGGTTGGACACAAGGCACTATTGACCTGAATTACAAATATTCCCTCATACATGCATTTTCATAGGCTTACTCTGCCTTAAGAGTCCATGATCTGAAACTTTCTTCTTTTGGCCGTTATCACTTGCACGCCCATTCTCTCGCCTTTCGTTCATAGGGTGCATCTCCATTATGTCTGTGTTGGTCCTTTTTTTCTTTCGGGACCTTCATTTCTTTCTATTGTGCATGTGACACACCTTCTTTTTCTTGCGTACAAACTTCTTTGTTGTGCTCATTTCCTAGGCTAACAGGCTTCCAACACTCACATGTGGCTTGTTTCGAGCCACTTGGAAAAAAGGTATATCTCCACAAAACGGGTCTTGTTGAAAAATTTTATTTCCTTGAAAAATTTTAAGTTGCTAACGCCAGCTCAAGCTACACAGGAGGACAAATTTTGTCCTGGAATGTCTTCACCATCTATTGAATCTTAGCGACTTCCTCTAGAACTTGTTTTGCTTGTACAGCCAACTGCTCAACACAGTCAGAACATACATGTTCCAACGGTCCTACCTCTATCGATTGTACTATGCCTTGATTTTTTTGCTACACAATATGAATAAGTCTTGTGAGCCACTTGGATTTCGAATTATCTGTCTCTACCTCATCTTCCCTAGCATGTTCTCATTCGTGAAGGGTCTACATTTCTTGCTGCAGTCTCTTGATCTCTACATTTTTGGTGACCTTCTTCTTGAGGGGTAGCTTCTTTATTTCCACCTTTGCAGTGATGATTTTCTCATCAGCCTCTTGCGTGCTCTTCTTGATGTTCTCTACTATTTCATCTTCGAGCAGTGCTCCCCAAATGGTAGCAACAACATCTGCTGCTTTTATGCAGAGCGCTTTGCCTTCTTTGATTTTCTCAGCAGCTTTAAACGCTTCTCTTATTCTTTCCTCAAGCACCTCCAAAGGTGTGCTTGGCATATATCTAGATTGTAGCTCTTCCACTTGCTACCGAAGATCCTACGCAATCTTTGCTATCTTGGTTACTTTAGCCATGGAGTCCTCATCTTCTTCTCCTACCTCTGGCGGGAAAGCCACAATGGAATTCCTGAGAGTATCCGCTAATGTGACCCGGATTTGTTCTCACGCTAGTATTTTTTGTTCTCTTTCAGCAAGAAGGGTGTACACCCCTGAAGTTCTTGATCTTTCTCCTTCAGCAGGTCCTTATGTAGATTTTCCTTTCGTTGATGTTTTGTTTCTTGATACACAACAACATTTTCCCTCTGCCAAATTTTGGACGCGACTGCCTAATGAATTTCATATACTTCATTCAAGGCTAGCTTGGAGAATTCTATCTGCATAGTGTTGTCATCAGGACTTGCACTTGTCTCTGCTTCTGCCTCTAGTGCTTGCCTCTGAATCATCACTTTGATTGGTGCCACTAAATCTAGTGTAACTAGTGGAATACTGGGATCAACACCATATTTCTCGACATCCATAGTGGCTTTGACATCCTTGATGGCCTCTATCAAATTATTGATATGGACCTCGACTTGGGTATCAATGTTTAATTATTGCATCCTCAGACTAGTGAGGTTATCTTGCATGACCTTAGCAAGAACGCCAACAAGTTCCTACACATCATCTTCAGTTAATGTGTTTGTGTTCGTTGTTCTGTCGGCTTTCTAATTCTTGCGGTGAGTGGCCCTCTTGTTTTCGTGTGTGCATCTGTGTCTACACATGCTCTTGAATTGGTGGGTGCTCTGATGCATAATAATCCGAGCCCGCATTATCATCATTATCATCACTATCCTCCTCATTTTCTTGTGACTAATCATCTTGGTTGTCATTGCCTTTATGCTCTTTTCCATGAACTTGGTGAAGTGGTGGTTCCTTTACATCCTACTCTTCGAGAAACGTCTCTATCAGTGGTTCACGCCATTCCTCTGGCCAAAGGTGGATAATTGCATCCAAATCCCCATTTGTCACCATGAAGTCTGTATGGTGCACTTGTTTGATCAGGTCCCTTATTGGCTCTAGGATTATATTATGTGCTTCAGCTTGAAATTTAAAAATAGCTATCTACCTGTGTACCATTGTAGTGCAGATTCTATGGGATCTATGGAAAACATCATGCAGTGCCTCTATGTGTAAAAAGAATGCAATGTTGTTATCCTTCTCTCGATTATTTTCCACCTTATCTTCCCACAAATTATGGTACTTTGTGCCAATTCAAAGTAGTGGGACATCAATCTGCACATAGTCTAGCAGCTTACCACACATAGTGAACGAAATTAAGATCAATAGCCAGAATGAGTGGAATTTGTAGGTGTCCTTGTCTTGGGATTGCATCGCATCATTTATGAGTTCATTCAATAGGTACCATGACCAATTAAATACTCCCCCTAGTGCACATAAATTTGTGAGTTCCACCATAGCTATCGAACATTGAGTTGGTCTCATCTTATGGAGCAAATTACAAGATAATATCTTTGCAGCGACGCACACACCTTTGTCCTAGATGGGGCCAATCAAGAATCCCTAGCCCACTCACTGAAGGTTGCACTTTTGCTTGATAGGGTTGTTGTCTTGGTTGGCCAGGTATGGTGTAGGTTCGTCACCTTCGTTTGGGAGGCTAGTGATGCTTGAAATTAAATCGGCATCAACCAGATAAGGCCGATCCAGCCACAGGCATTCTCTATGAAAGTAGACCAGTAAATTCTTCACATAAGTGTTGAATTGTATGCTATGGACAAAGTGGGGCATAAATAGCATGTTCGTCAGCCTTGCATGGGAAATTCCCTCGGACAACTCCATTGGCCTGAGCACCTGAGCATCACTTGTGGCAGATTGGTACGTGACCAAGAAGTATATGATCTACAATCCTTCTTGCTGTCAGGTGTCAAAGTCCTCTAACTTCAACCTAGCCAACTTAGGCAATATATCCTTCAACAAGGGGACACTATTAGGAATTCACGGTGCAACCAAAGTAGTAACAGCCTTCTTTGGGAGATCCCTCTCCTTTGCATTAGTTCTCCTTGGGTGAATGTAGTATGGGAAATTTGGATCAACTCACTCTGCTTCTAGCCCTCTTCATGGCAGCGAGTCTTCTTCAATGACATCCTCTGCTTCTTCTCAAATAGGTGCCTTTTCTTGTTTGTCCATGGTGGCTGTAGCCTTGCGTTTTCTCCACTGTGGTGGTGGTGGTCTAGATGCCTCTCCTGGTTGCTTCTCATTGGGATGCCTTGGCTCTCTGACAGGTGCTACAACTGCTTGTTTTGGTCCCTGAGAAACTAGTGTTCTCTGAGCTAGGTTACGCACAACACGTGAACTAGGGGTTGGACTGGTAGCATGACCAGCCCCATTGACAGGTTGTTTGTGAATTCTTTCCATGGGGTCAATCTTTGGTTGCTGTAGCGGTTATTGAACCTCATGAAATTATATTTCTTCTTCGTTGTCAATGGGGCAACCGGAGATAACAGTTTTCTTGGGCCTATGGAAAGCACACATAAAGAAACATGCAATAATCAAGTCACTACACAAGTGTAAATAAGGAAAAGGAAGTTCACGACAGATATTAAAAGAAGCTGTGAGGATGAAGAAGGCTGCGCAAAAGAAGGAATAATCACAAAAGAGGCCACATGTGTGGAAAAAGGGAACCACATTGATAGGAAGATGCCATAGGGTAAAGTAATAGCACAAGCATAATATAACGACTGAGAGTGACAGGATGATCATGGGTGCTAAATTTGGCTTAAGTCGGCTGAAGCCACACCAGTGAATGCATGCTGTAAGTAAGGCCGTTAGTGCCTCATATCAAAGCATCATCGCCACAAGTGTAGCCTGAGGGGCAGCTAATGGTGATAGTTAACAGACTGCTAGTATGCACTCAACCCTACGTGATCATGTAAAATAGTATAAATAGGAGGGATTCAATAGTTAGAGGGTTGGTCCCCATTGGTCGTAATTACTTTTAGTAGGTTTTCTAAGAAGTGGATAGTTGTTGTTTAATTTTAGTTGTGTTGAAGGGTTGGCACAGAGGAGATCTCTAAGTGGTAGATTAGTAGAAATTCTGCAAGATGTAGGAGGGATAGTATAGTAGAAGGGAAGCTCTACTAGAAGGGTGCAAATGCCAGAGAGATCAATCCAGGCCGTGTGCGAATCAGTAGATGGTAGCGGTAGATTAGGAGAAATAATAAAGAGAGCATGAGAGAAAGAAAGAGTCTGATTCGGAAGCTAGATCTAAGATAGTCTGCAGCTAGAATCAGACTGAAGGCACCATATATTTCTCATGCCAGATGAAGAGCGTCTTGTAGTTTTTCCCAGATGGGTTTCCACATGAATTCTCATGTGTATAATGGCATGAATGTGTATGGTTATTTATGTCCTATTTATGTTTATGTTTATGTTTATGATCTAAGTGTTTCCCTAGTTAAATGAATACCATACTGTCATTAGAATTTTGAATGCCTGAATAAGTGAGTATGCACTGCTTCTGAGTAGTAGCCTATGTCAATGGCGTAATCATTGATGTGCATCTGGTATGCTGTGTTTGTTAGTTAGCTTGCTTTATACTCCTTAGGATTAAAAGTACTAAAGAAAAATTGGTGTCGCGTCGTTAGTAGTTAATAAGATATATGCGCGGTGAGTGCTACAATTCAGTGGAAATGACCCCATCCTTATGACTTGGTCGAGCTCCTTGGTCTCCTACCAAGGGACTATAATCCCTCGAAAATCATAGAAAAATGGTCCTGGTGGTTACCCATCCAAGAGATATCTCAGGTGAGGCTATGCCTACTTCGCGGGCGTTGCCGATGGGGCTTGCTCTGTGAGGTCGGTATCTCGGGTGTTGCTTGGGTTGACGGGCTGCGCAGAACCTGGTTCACATTAGTTAGGAAAATTTTCCAACAAATGGTTCCATTGGTGGGACATTATTCATAGAACCAAGGGAAATGTTGTGGGACCCGACTAAAAGTGAAGTCAAGGATTGGTTGGAGATGAAGACATTGGTATTTGCACTGAAGGAAAGCGAGGGTTTGCAGATGATTCCTGAGAACTGGGTACAACGACATCTATACTCGGATATCCATGATATTTTATTCATAGAATTTCCCATTATATTGAGAGAGTGGTTGTCATAGTTAGCGACTCGGAAGACTAAACTCCAAGGAAGAGTAGTTGAGTGTGTCGATCAACTAACACAAGAAGTGGCACAAGTAAGTAACCCCATTTCTAGAGTTGTTTATTTTTGGATTGATAGAATATTAGAAGGATATGTTACTGAGTTTTCTATTGAATCCATAACATCATATAGAGAGGCAGAGGGACATTTTTTCCAAGGACCTCATCGAAGGTACCTTATGTCTATAAACCTATGGATTAAAATGCTCCTTTATGAAAAGATTATTTTACAACTCGGTGATTGAGTAGCACAGTCTATGAAGGAGATATGCTGTGTAAAATTTAGGAGTAATATGGATGGTAATAAGAAGAAATGTTCTAAGGAAGCTCAGAATATGAGTTGGACGCTGTATTCTTAATAAGTGGAAGGAGGTTCTAGTCAAGAAAGATGAGGAAGGTAGCAAGAGGTAGGACAGCTTATAGCCTACCCAGGGAAGGTGAATATGGATGGGAGTCACACCTAAATGAAGGGTCCTACGATGAAGAGGAGGAGTATAGTATGATTTTTGAGAGAGAGAAATCAGAAGAGTCTGTAGAGATGCTAACGACATGACATGACTACGACATTTGAGGAAGATCACCTAAAGTGATACCTAGAAGTTCCTCACCTGAACAACCTCTAAACACTAGTAGTTTTAGTGTCAGGAATGGTGCATAAGGAAGCCCATCACCAATCCTAGTAAATTCATTAAATCTAGGGAATCCAATGAACAACCCCAGCACCAAACTAATGGCAGGAACAGACGTTAGATTACGCACATTCAGTGGGAACAGAACGAAAGACCCAAAGCAGCATTGGTTCCTCTTAGAAGATATGTGGATGGTATGTTTAGTTTGTAAAACAGTTATAAAGAATGCACAGATGATCACAGCCTTGAGGGGTTGTGCACTAGATTGGTTCATGAATTTTTATGCCACACCAACCGGAACACCGCAAAAGATTCTTGAGGAGATTCGACGAGCAATGATCTCGAAATTCAGAATGCCACAATATGAGTCCCAATGTATTACCGAGATCAAGGAGATTAAGTAGGCTCGACTAGAGACAGTATAGGACTTTGATCAGTGGTTCAAAATGATGATGGCCAAAGTTAGCTTCTAGATGTTGGATGTGCAGCAGAAAGAGTGGTTTATTTCTGCACTGCTACCACACATTAGAGGACCACCCATGCAGCAAAATATTACGATGCAGACGGAGGAATTGGAGTTGGAGATGAAGCTAGAGGCTTTTCCTATTGGGGATGGAACCATATGAATGATACAAATTTAGTCACAATCGGCTAATCTTACAATTCAACTCCAAGACATCAAAAGTGGAAAAAAGTACAGGAAGAACTCTGGTGTACGCGATGCAGGACCAATGGACATACAAAAGATGAATTTCTGGCCTACATGAAATACATCTCGTCAAGTACACCGTATCCATTGAGTAACCAAGGGATGCCCTAGTGCAGCATATTCCAGACAATAGGACACCATGACATAGATTACATGTTCCTATAGAAGATGGTATGTAAGCTCGGTAATTTGTATTGTAAATTTTGTAGATCTGTAGGCAATGATGAAAAAGACTGTAGGTCCTACCAACTTCTGAGAGAGAAGATGCTATATGCCTATCTAATGAAGACTGAGGATAAAATAAATATTGAATAGGTTGCACCTCTGTTTCAGGATGTGCCTCATTTCCAAGTTTCACCTCAATTCTAGGTTGCTCCTCAGTTTCTTCCCGTGTAGCAGTTTCAGATGGCAACATAGTTTCATAATACAGCCCCATATAACCTATATCAATAGAAGTACCAGCAACCACAATACCTACCACAACCACCTAAACTTCAGCTTAGGGGGGGTGGAAATTACAGGGGCCAAGGAGGAGGAGGATTTGGCCAAGGAAGAGGGCCACTGGTATGCTACAATTGTGGAATACAGGGCCATTATGCTAGGGACTACCCTGAACATGCGAAGACTTTCTCATATTGCAGATAAAAACACAATGTGGAGCAATGTCCACAACTCATCACTCCATGGAAAACACAAATAGTTGGAGTAGCTAACCCAACACCAAACCTTGCACCAAACCCTCTGTTGAATGCTCCCAACCTAAATTCTAATGCCAACATACAGATGATAGTCACAGAACCATGAGAACCAATTGTAGCAGTGGTAACAAGGGGAGGTGCTATGATGGGAGAAGATCAAACTACGCAGACAGAGCCTGTAGCGCAAGCATGACCACAGGTGTGACCTGCCGCAAAAAGGAAAGCAACAATTGATGTTCAAGAGTAGAAGCACATATTCATGGATGTATGCCTAGATTTCGTAGGAACAGGATAGCTGTCCACCCTAGGCCAAGTGAAATATATGCCTGAGAGATTCCAGGAGATATTCGAACAACAGGATGCAAGTAAGAGTACCGATAAGGTTAGTGAGCTCAAACCATTCCTGTCAACTTGGTTGGCACTAATCTAGGAGAAGGACACACTTACAAAGATGGAAGCATGGATATAAATTCTTATGGAGGAAGAACCATCAGCAAAGAAGGTTAACAGTGTCAAGACAAAGTTCAAAACGAGATGCAAACTTAGGATGTCCACACAAATTGGTGACTATGACATGGACTATACCATTCTCGACTTGGGATCTGATGTTAATATTTTAACATGCCAAAAATGGGGAGTAATGGGAAATCCACCCCTAGAATGGTCTCCAATTCAATTAGGTCTTGCTAATCAGGCAAAGGTCCTACCCATTGGTAGGCTAAGTCAACTCCAAGTAGATATTGAACGGTTTCACACTTTTGTGGATTTTGAGGTCATCAATATAGTAGACGATACTAACCCATATCCTACGCCACTAGGGATTGATTGGGTGATGGGAAATCAAACCATTATAAATATCAAAATAAGGACCCTATCGTTTGAAGATGATGAGATGAGGGTAGTTGTGCCACTTGATCTGCTAAAAGGACAGAGATATGTTGAACTGGTGTTCAATGAAGGGCAAGGTGATCACCTTGAAAACATCTATAATGTCACTGCCCTTAAGGATGATTACATTAATCCTACCGTGGATGGTAACCTTAGCTGGAAGTGTGTGAGTTCATGTACATCAGACTCATGGGAGGCACTTGAGAACTGGGAGAACCAATTAAATGAATTCTCTATGAGGAGATGCGCCAGGATAACTAATTTTATTTGAGGAGTGGGAACTCAATCATGACCACTACCTACATAGGAGGTACTGCCTAACTTGGCAACATTATTGACCGATTTTGAAGAATTATTAGTAGACCCGCAATGACTATCTACACTGGACTTTGCGCTAAAAGATACACCCGCACAATGGTGGTGTATGCACAAAAGGTCAATAACTAAATGAATGCAGTGTAGATGGCTGCTAGAAGTACAGTTCAGAGATGAGGTCGCAACTATGAAACAAAATTATACCAGACTATCGGACCCTGGCGAACACTTGCAACAATGTTCCATAATGTTCTCAAACTACCCGCGCCAGCAATGGGTCCACCACTTCATCGAAACTCTCGAAATGGTAGAAAGAGGCTAGTAGGCATCTATGGAGCTACCCCAAGAAACAAAAGAATGAGAAAAGGTTACAAAAATTTCACATACACCTTCCAGTTTGCAGATGAGCAACCAACAGTTGACATCGCGCTGAAGGCTATTAAGGAGAAGATATTCGCGGAGACCCCGCTGGAGGTTGCATATTCTCAACCCTGCACTTAACACTCCCGCCAGTGCCATTAGATGGTTCAGCACTGGATGACATGCTATAACCTCTCCGGAGACCCACAGGATGATCCGAATAACATCAATATTCCAAAGACAGAAGGATCATGCGAAGTAGAAGCAAGCGGCATTTCCAGTGAGCAGTTCATCAAGCCGCTAAAGTTCAAGAAAGTTAACATTAGATAGGAGGAAAACCCAAAATTTACTAACATCGGAGACTTTTGGGATGAAGAGACAGTAGCCAAAACCACTGATCTATTACATGGGTTCCAAGACCTATACCCAACAAACTTCAAGGAAATGAAGGGGATAGTGGGGGGTTTTGTGCGAAATGAAAATTCTGCTTAAGCCCAATGTAAGACTGATAAAACAATTCCCCTACAAACTAAATCCATGCTATAAATAAAAAGTGAAACTAGAACTCAAATGCATGTTGGAAGCAGGAATCATTGAACTTATTGAAGAGTCAGAGTGGATAATCCCCATCGTGATTCAGGACAAGAAAGCAACAAGAGAGGTCATGATCTCTGTCAACCTTAGGAAGGTCAATGATGCCTGCCTACATGATCAATTCGAACACCATTGATAAATGAAGTCTTGGAGAGCATCGATAGACAAGAGATGAACTCATTCATATGGATTCTCGGGCTACCATAAAGTTAGAATTTCCCAAGAAGGCCGCCATAAGACAACCTTTGTAACAGAATGGAGATGCTACCAATACATGATAATTCCCTTTAGCCTTAAAAATGCCCTTGCTCTTTTCTCTAGAATAGTAGTTTCTTCTTTTAAAGATTTCATTCATAGGTTTCTCGAAGTATATTTTGAATATTGGACGGTCTTTGGTCTGGTGAAAGAACATATTGAGAATATTTGAATGATGTTAGAAAGGTGGCGCCATTATCAAATTGTGATGAATTTGATAAAATGTATATTTTGGGCACCATTTGGTGTAATGTTGGGCCATGTAGTCTATCATGATGGGATCTTGGTCTATCCCCCAAAGCTAGCAATTATTGTAGACCCACCACCGCCCACATCGGTCACACAACTTAGATCCACATTGGGACATACTAGATATTATCACATGTTAATAAGAGGGTATGTGGATATAACTACCCCAATGGAGAAGTTGTTGAACAAGGATGAAAAATTCGAGTGGAATGAAGCCTGTCAAGGAAGCCTAGATAAATTGAAGAACAAAATGGACACTACACCAATATTAATATTCCTAGACTAGAAGAAGGATTTTCATGAACATGTTGATGCATCATCAACTGCACTTGGTATAGTATTAACTCAACCAGGAGAGGCTGCAATTGACCACCCAATTGCATTTGGTGGCAGGAAACTATCAGCAACACAGAATAAATACACCATAATTGAGAGAGATGGGCTTGCAATGGTCTATGCACTACAAAAGTTTAGGCATTATCTATTGGGTGGACACTTCAAAATGTTCATTGATCATTCTGCGTTGAAGTACTTGGTCAATAAGCCAGTGTTGGGAAGGAATATTTTCCGATGACTCCTCCTATTTCAAGAGTCTCTCTTTGAAGTCATTGTAAAACCAGGCCGACTGAATGTTGGGCCAGACCACTTATCATGCATTGAAAGTGGTGAGGAACCAAACAAATTAGAGGATAATCTACCTGATGCGTAGCTCTTTGTGATCAACCTTGTCGATAAATAATTTGATTATATTATACACTTATTGAATACAGGCTATGCACCTCAATATTATACAATAGGGCAAAAGAAACAACTAATTTTCAAGGCCATAGATTACACGTTAATCACGGGGAAACTGTATAAGTTGGGACCAAATGAAATATTGCACATATGCATCTTTGATCATGACCGACTGTGGGTAATGGTTGAAGCACTTGTGGGTGTCTCAGGAGGACACTAAATTGGGAAAGCAATGGTGCACAATATTTTGCAAGCTAGACTCTGGTGGCCAACTGTACATATAGATACAAGGAAATACTGTCACGACTGTGATAAATGTCAAAGAACTGGAAAATCATCACGACGTGATGAAACGCCACTCGCGACACAAATTAGACTGTAATTCTTCGATAAATGGGCAGTGGATTTTGTCAACCCTATTAGTCTTCCAGGGAAACGGACTAGTGCGCACTATATTATCACTACTACCAACTACTTAAGAATATGGGCGAAAGTGGCACCTGTGAAAGACTATACCGCAACAACGGTAGCGAAGTTTCTTTTCGAAAATGTAGTCACAATATTTGGTTGCTCGAATATCCTTATCAGCAACCAAGGTAGACATTTTTTAAATAAGCTAATCATTGAACTAACTACAGAATTCCAAATCTAGCACAAGAAGACAACCCCTTACCTTCCTAAGGAAAATGGAACTTTTGAGGCTTTCAACAATATACTGGAGGATGCCTTGACCAAGGTCTGTAATGTGTACAGAGATGGTTGGGACAAGAAAGTCTCAGCTATGTTATGGGCCTATAGAACAACATGCAAATGACTAACTGAATACACTCCCTTTCGTTTAGTCTATGGCCAAGAAGTAGTCATACCCATGGAGTAAATTGTGCTGAGCCTATGAATTGTTGCACTAAGAGAAATGACAGACATTGATGCTATCAAAGAAAGACTTGTGCAACTGGTTCAATTGGAGGAAGAGTGCTTCATTGCAGGATTCCATCAAAACATGGAAAAATAGTGGCAGAATGCATGGCATGACTGCCACATCAGAACAAAGCATTTCAAGGTCGGGGACTTGTTCTAATGTATGACAACAAGTTCTTCAAGCACCCAGGAAAGCTCAAACCACACTGGCTAGGTCCATATGTGGTTGCGCACATTACTAAAGCAGGGACGGTAAAACTACATAAGCTATATAAAACATTGATGGTGGGTATGATCAATGGCAACCGACTAAAACCATACCATGATGACTGCAACTTGGTCTAATGAGATTGAGGCATGCAACCTAAAAATAAAAAAAAATAAAAAATAGCTGCGCATGTCATGTCATCTACTATGTCCACTGCTTAGTGGCTTGGGACGAGCCATAGGTGAGTGTTGGGGGGCTACTGGGCCTAAGTAAATCACACAAGGAATAAGCACACATAAATAAATATGCAATAATCAAGTCACCGCACAAGTGCAAATAAGTAAAAGTAAGCGTGTGACAAGTACTAAAAGAAGCTGCACATATCAAGAAGGCTACGCAGAAGAAGGAATAAGAACAAAAGAGGCGACATGCGTAGAAAAAGGGAACCACATGGAAAGGAATATGCCACAGGGTAAAGAATTAGCATAAGCGCAATATAATGACTGAGAGCAATAGGATGATCGTGGGTGCTGAAGTCGGCTTAATTCGGCATAATCCACACGAGTGAACGGATGTTGTAAATAAGGCCATTAGTGCCTCGTGTCAAGTCATGATCGCCATAGCTATAGCTTGAGGGGCAGCTGATGGTGATAGTTAATGGACTACTAGTACGCATTCAACCCTGTGTGATCATGTAAAATAGTATAAATAAGAGGGATTCAATAGTTAGAGGGTTGGTCCCTAGGTCATCGTGATTACTTTTAGTAGGTTTTCCAAGAAGTGGATAGTTGTTGTTTACTTTCAGTTGTGTTGAAGGGTTGGAATAGAGGAGGGCTCTGAGTGGTATATTAGTAGAAATTCTGTAGGATGTAGGCGGGATAGTATAGTGGAAGGGAAGCTCTGCTAGAGGGGGTGCAACTGCTAGAGAGGTCGATCCAGGCCATGTACAGATCAGTAGATGGTAGAGGTATATTAGGAGAAATAAGACAGAGAGAATGAGAGCAAGAAAGAGTCTAATCCGAAAGCTATATCTAAGAAATTATGCAGCCAGAAGCAGACTGAAGGCACCATATATTTCTCATGCCAGATGAAGAGCACCTTGTGGTTTTTTCAAGATGGGTTTCCACGTGAATTCTCCTGTGTATAATGGCGTGAATGTGTATAAGTGCTCCCCTAGTTGAATGAATACCATACTGTCACTAGAATTTTGAATGCCTGAATAAGTGAGTATGTGCTGCTTCTGAGTAGTAGCCTATGTCAATGGCGCAATTGTTGCTGTGCATCTGGTATGTTGCGTCTGTCGGTTAGCTTGCTTTATACTCCTTAGGATTAAAAGTACTAAGGCAAAATTGGTGTTGCGTAATTAGTAGTTAATAAGATATCTGCACGGTGAGTGCTAAAATTCAGTGGAAATGACCCCATCCTTGCGACTTGGTCGAGCTCCTTGGTCTCCCACCAAGGAACTATAATCCCTCAACAATCGCAGAAACATGGTCTTGGTGGTTACCCATCGAAGAGATATCTTAGGTGAGGCTACACCTACATCATGGGCATTGTCGATAGGGCTTGCTCTGTCAGGTCGGTATCTTGGGTGTTGGTTGGGTTGACGGGCTGTGCAGAACCTGGTTCGTGTGAGTTAGGAAAAGTGGCCAACAAGTTGCATCTAATACCTCACTCTCAATGGGGATGTTAATTACCATGAATGCCATCTTACTTGAACAGGGACGACAGGGTTTAACTATCTAATCACATGGCTCTGGTTCTCTAAACTCTCCCTATGCATAAAATAATGCTTGATGGGGAGGCCAAGTATTTATATGGTCATTTGCATCCTGCAATCATCATTTGATGGGAGGTCGAGGTCTAACCGATCTCCTAGGTTGCTTCTACCACCGCATTTTTCCTTAACATTTGCAACTCGCTTTATGGGTTGTACATGTCAGCACAGTTATGGAAGTTATGGCGAGGACGAGTGAAGGGACCAAAAAGCATGCCATGATTTTCCTCATATTGTGTCGAATTAATGTCACTTAGTTGTTACAGCTGCCACAATATTCACCAGAGATTCATATTTTAATGTCGGTCAGCCTGTCATTTGTGCTCTTTGGATCCTTTTGCTACTTTTTTGCTGTGTTCTCTGCGATAATGGATTTTTTCTTTGTTCCCTTTTTCCGCGTAGGTGACATCTTTTGCACATATTCCTTCTTCTACACAGATTTCCTCTTCTGTGTAGTTTTATTTGTCTATGCAGCCTTCTTCTATATCTTATGCATGCTTCCTTTTCCTTTGTTTTGCTTGCATGGTGGATTCATTCTTGTGTGCTTCTTTGTTTGTGCTTATTTCTTTCCCTTCAATGCTGGTTCTGTCGCAACCCTGTGATGGAATAGGCTACATCCTTTGGCCTCTTATCTTTTTTTTTCATGATTCTAACCCAAGATGTTATGTGTGTTGTAGTACGGTTTCAGGTGACTGCCGTTCACCATACCTGCGACATAGGTACCATCTAGCTCATGGAATTTCACTGCTCCTACATCAGTGATGTGCATGATCCTTTATGTCCCTAGTTAATGTGCGCATGGGACTCACCTTGTTGAGCAATATCTTATCATGTTCATTCGTAAAGGGGGGTTTTTCAATTATGAAAAATAAGGTCAATATATTGTAGGTACTGGGGGAGTGGGAAGTATGTTATGGGGGGTTTATAAGTATTGGGCACTATAAAAATGGGTTTGTAGTAAAAATAGGGAATATATCATAAAAATAGGGTTTATTAAATGTAAATATGTATTGAGAAGGGGGATCAACAAAAGGATTTTTGTAGGTAATTATCAATATCTACTGAAATTAGGGGTATTCTTTAATATGCCATGAACGAAGGAATTATGACATAATTTCATTGAGTGAAGGCCCCGTGCTAATGTGTCTTCAACTTGCCTTGGTGCTTGAAGAGTTTTTTGTCATATAGTAAGACAAGTCCTCCTTCTTTGAATGGCTTAACCCTAATATGTTGATCATGCCATGCCTTTTGTCACTAGTTCTCGATAGTCTAATTAAATCTCATGAAAAAGAAGTCTTCCTACATTTTCACTAGCTATGACAATGTTTGTTCAGCGACACCTTCATCATTCATTCCTGTGAGTGCATCAATCCTTAGACTTGTCACAATGTACTTCATTGGTACAACAACTTCTTGTCCATTTACTAGTCTGAATGGAGTATGACCTGTTAGTCACTTGCGGGTTGTGTGATATGCCCATTGCACAGGTGATACTTTCTGATTCCAGTAATCTTAGTGTACATTACATACCTTGGTTAATACATTTTCCAATGTCTTGTTGAAAGCTTCAACTGTTCCATTTGCTTGAGGATGGTAGGGTGTCATCTTCTTATGTTGGATCTAATATTCTACAGTGAGTTCATCAATAATGTTCTTACCAAAATGCATACCTTGGTCACTTAGTAAAAAATTTTAAAAACCAAATCTGGTGACTATGTTTTCAAACAAAAACTTTCCCACAAGCGTAGCAGTACAATCCTTAACATGTACAGCTTCAGCCCAACTGGTCAAATAGTTCGTCACAATAATAATGTAGTGCGCACCAAATATCTTTCTTGAGGGACTGATCGGTCCAACAAAATCAACTGCCCATTTGTCAAATGTTTGAATGGTTACCTATGGTGCAAGTGGTGTTTTAGCACGGTGCAATGAATTTCCAGTTCTTTGGAAAATATAGCAACATTTACAGAAGATTTTAGTATCCATGTGTATGGTTGGTCACCATAGCCTTGTCTGTAGTATTTTACACACAGTTTTTTTCCCAGCGTAGTGCCCTCCTGTGACACCATTGTGTGGTTCACTGATAACCCAAGGTCATTGATGACAAAAAACACATCAGCACAGGATTTTATGTGCGCCATACTTATACAAATGTCCTTTAATTAATGTATAGTCAATAGCTTTAACAACCAATTGTTTCTTTTGATTAGTTGAAATTCCTTCAGGTGCATATCCTGTACTTAAAAGGTGGATGGTGGTGTTAAATTCATGGTTATGAACATCCATCATAGTGACTACAAATAGTTGTGCATTGGGAAATTTATCCTCCAGGACAATTGGGTCTTCAACACTTTCTATCCTTGACAAGTGATCTGGCGCAACATTCAGATGACTAGATATAACTATGACCTCAAAGTCAAATTCCTAAAATAGGAGAATCCATCTACAAATACCCCCCCAACACTAGCTTGTTGACTAGGTACATCAGCACTGAATGGGAAGTGTACATCTGAAAATGTCCACCCAACAAGTAATGTCAGGATTTTTGAATTGCATATACCCTGGAAATGCCTTCTCTTTCTGTCATCATGTAGTTATTTTCTATTGTCAATAGTTTTCTACTTGCGAAAGCAATAGGGTGGTCAAGAGAACCCTCTTCTGGTTGTGTTAAGACTATGTCGAGCACAACAGACGACATGTCCACATGCACATAGAACTCTTTCTTCCAATCGAGGAATACAAATATTGGCGTAGTGGCCATTGCAGTATTCAATTTTACCAAGATTTCCTGGAACTCTGTTGTTCATTGAAACTTGGCATCTTTCTTCAACAATTTCTCCATTCATGCAGTGATCATTGCATACCCTCTGATGAACTTCATGTAGTAGCCTGTATGCCCCATCATTAATCGGAGTTGTGTAACATATGTAGGTGGTGGTAAGTCCAGGATAATCACAATTTTTGTTCGGTTAACCAAGTTACCATCGTGACATACAACGTGACCTAGCAACATGCCAAACAATGCACAAAAGATATAGTTTTTAGAATTAAGCACAATCTGATATTGGCGACAATGGTCCAGCATCATGCACAAAATCTCAATGTGGTCTCTTACTAGACTGAATATAGTCCAATCATCAAAGTAAACCTCAAGAAATTTATGTATAAAATCTTTAAAAGAAAAAACTGCTATTCTATAAAAGATAATAGGTGCATTTTTTAGTCCAAAGGGCATTATCGTATACCATTAGCATCCCCATTTAGTAATAAAGGTTGTCTTTTGATGATCCTCCTTCGCAATTCAGACTTGATTATAGCCTGAGAAACCATTAGTAAATGAATACATTTCTTGGTCTCCGACACTTTCAAGTACTTCATCCGTAAATGGTGTTGAGAATGGATCATGCAAACATGCATCATTCAGCTTTCTCAAGTCAACATAGATTTTGACTTTACTTATCCTAGATCACTATAGGGCTGATCCAGTATGAGTCCTCAACGAGTTCAACAAATCTGGCGTCAAGCATCCAATCGAGTTCTACTTTTACCCTTTCTTTATACTTGGGTTTCATCCTATATGGTTGTTTCTTACTTGGTTTAGCATCTGGTCGCAGGGGTATTTTCATCTCCCCTAAGTTCGTAGGGAATAGGTCCTCATAGTCATGTACTATATCCGTGATATTTACAACTTCTTCTTTATCCTAATAATCTCTGATATTGGTGAACTTCGGGTTTTTTGGTGATCTGATATTTACTTTCTTGATTCTTAAGGGCTGGAGGAATTGGTCACTTGAAATGCCACTTCCTTCTATTTCTTGTGTGCCCTTTGATTCTGGTATTTTGATGTTATTCAGATCATCATATGGGTCTCTGGTTAGACTGTAGTATTCCATCCACTACTGAATGGTTGCACTGCATTGGTGAGAATTAGCCTCTTTTACAGGTATCTCAGCAAATATCTTCTCCTTTACCACCTGAAGCACAGCATCAATTGTAGGGTGCTCATCAACAAATTCAAATGTATGCGCAAAATTCTTAGCGAGTCTTTCCCAATTTTGGGTTCCTTTTTGCAACTCCATAGAGGTATAGTAGGTTCTAGGTGTCATTTCCAATGTGTGTATGAAATGATGGACCCACTCTTGCCGTTGATATTATGCAAATATTGTGCGACAAAGGTTAATATGTTCAACTGGTTTTGTCTTTCCTGAATACTTGTGGTTTACGAAGGTGACCTCTTTTCCAAACCCAACTTCCATCAACCTTCTACACTATCGCAAGTCCATTATAGACTTCTTATGTGCACCCCACCATTTAGCAAGAGTAGCTTCTAGTGCATGATCCAACGCAGATAGGCGCTGCGATTCTATTACAAGTTCTTGAAATCCATTTAAGAAAGTTGCAAGGTCAGGTAAACCCTTATAGGTGTTGAAATATTGTAACTTCAAAGAATATTCTATATGTATCTTTTTGTGGTCCCCAATGATCCTACCAGGAGAACCACTTGTATTACTTTGTACCTTGATGCTTCTAATCAGAAGAACTAATAATATTCATGAGGTATTCCCCTCTAATTGTAAAGGTGGGTCATTAGCACCCCAGTGTGGTTACTTGAGCCTACATGTGTAACTCGAGCCTACATGTCGAATGAGTTAGTTAAAGTGAATGGATGAATATAAATAGAGGTGTGGTGCTCCTCATTTGAGACACACACTCTCACTTGTGTAGCGCATTAGTGGAGGAGAGAAGTATCTGAAGAAGGAGGAGGATCAGGCTTTGATCTCCTTGCTGGTTTTATCTTTTTGGGCATCTATATTGAGGAAGCTTTTGCTGGGTTTTTTCCCTTTAAGGTTTTCCCAGGATAAATCTGTGTTGTTCTTGTGATTCTGTTTCTTTCAGTGATCCTTCTTATATTCCTTTATTATTCTTTTGAAATAAAATACTGATGTATTAGCTAAGCATATGAAAATTTAACATGGTATTAGAGCCACCCTGAATAGGATAGCTTTCACAAGGCAAAATAGCCCTCTCTCTCTCCCCGGAAGAAATTAGGGCTTCTTGCTGAAGAGGAATTTTTGAGTGAGCTTGGCATAGGATTTATCTCCTAATCAAAATCGAATTTTAGATACCTGGATCAATATTTTTGGTTGGGTGAAACTCTGGGAAAGTCAAACCTCAGTTTGACCCCGAGCTAGAAAAACCCTAAATACTAAAACTGCTAAGTTTTGATACATTCGATATATCCCAATATTGGCGATGGTTGAGGAGCTGAAAATTGCAGAGACCAAATATAAAATTCATATGTACAATTTATCCAAACTTCAGCCTCAAATTCACTATATTCTGGCAGATATGATCCCTCCAAGTTAGGGTTCCAGCCTCTTCCAGAATTCATCCCTAAACAGGACACCTGGGGAAAATTGCTATAGCATGGGATACAAATATAAAAATGGAATTCCTGAAGATTTTCCCGAAATATCATGGACTTTAATTTTTTTGGTCTAAATTTCATAACTAGAAGATGAAACAGTGACACGTGGCAGGCCGTACAACTTCACTGTTCTGAACATTCCTGTAAAAGGTCACCTTGGGAAAAGTATCATAAATCCCAATTATTGAAACAAATTCTGATGAGACTTGTAGTTTTGGATTAGGGACATGTGAATTTACCTCAGTGAGAAATTTTATACATAGAGGAGTAGTAATTTCAGAGATATCATAGAAATAGTGAGAGGAATTTCTGCACAAGAAATTGGAAAACTAGGGCTTCCTGTTCCGGGAGTTTCCCTCCACTGTTTTTAGAAAAGGAGTACATTGGACAGCTCCATTTGAAGAGATATATATTTCTATACAATAAGATATAAAAGATTCCAAGTTTTGAAAATTAGGTTTTCTCTGACAAACCCTAGATCAGCCAGCTTTAGAAGTAGGACTGACACCTCAAATCGGTAAGATCTAATCTTTTGCTATTTGCATTTGAGGTTCTCATTTCAAAGTGATATATCACATCAGCTTGATGATAAGATTGGTGAAGTTGAAAAATTCCAAGCATGGAAGTATTTGATCTCTTTGAAGAAAATGAATTGGACACCTACATGAGTAGAGAGGTTCCAGTTCTAGAAGGAGATGAGGCTCAAAGCCTTACACAAGAAGAACTTGATCAAGGCAAAGAAGATCATTGTTGATTCAATCAAGGGATCAACTTGTACCACAAGTGTCTCCCCAAAGACACCAAAGATGTTTGATTCCTTGACCAAGCTGTTTGAAGATAAGAACTTAAATCAGAAGATGGATTTGAGAAAACAGTTGAAGAATGTGAAGATCTAGAATGCAGAACAACTTGAAGCGGTAGAAGAAGAAGTGGAGAATGCAGAAGTGGTGATAGCCACCTTGAATGGCCTCCTAGGATCATGGGATTCATTCATGAAAATAATGTGTGCTAGAAGGAAGTAATTAATTTCAACAGAATTTGGGATGAAGAAGAAGCTCATCTCATAAGAAGAGAAGAAGAAATATGGAAGCAATTGAAGATCAAGCTCTCACCATTCAAAGAAGATCCCTCAAGCGATGAGGAATATGAAGAACTCAATTCTTAAAGAAGATCTTATCCATATTATCATTTGGATAAGAAATGATGATTTCATGAATGAAGAATATGATGAAGCAGAATGATCAAGAAGGATTCTACCCACGAAACAAACAAAAGATAAGTATTCAATTGTCATTTAATGATAGTGTTTTGTTATGCATTGTTTATATTCAGTTGATGTGTTATGCATGATATATTGTTTGCATTAATGACTGTATACTACTAATATGCATGTGATGGGTAAGTAGCTCATGGTGCTATACAACTCTCCATTGCTACTTATCTAGAATGAAACCTCTTTGCTGACATATTGGATTAGTGCAAAATCTCAATGTTGTCCTGGTAGAGATGGAAGGCATCTAGAAAAGTTTCCGTGAGATATGGATGAATGTTGTATTGGCTAAATAGTTCCATGATGCATAATAATTTGTCGTTATTCATATGTTTTATGAAATAGTTCTAACCGTGCAACTGGTGCATTTGAATTGTAGCAAAAGGTCCTGAACAACCTCCTACAAGAAAACAATGATGAGACTTGTTCCGAAGAACAAGTGACGGCAATTCATAATTCACTCCAATAAACATGAATCTGAAGCTCCCAGGGTCAGATACACCATGATAGAAGAAAGAGCTTCAGAGAGCGGTAGATCCACCCTGAAGGATGAACCCCACCATGGGTATGAAAGTTAAATCAAGATGAAGAAAATAATGCTATGAAAGAAGCTATGATCAAAGAATAACAGTTGATCATGGGGAATGATGCATACGATATGATTTCAAGACATAAAGGGAAGTACATAGTATCTTCCATATGGATCTACAAGAACAAGTGTACAAAGCAAGGTTCATGATTTGCCTCAGAAAGAATAGACTATGAAATGACATACTCTATTGACAAGTATATATCAAGCATAGAGCCACCTGTACAGAATGAAGAGGGAAGATGATACTCCACTTCAGGGGGAGTGACTACAGAAGATATCTAAGTTTGACATGGTACAACATGATGGATAGCTTCCTACTGGATCGAGAATTTACCAAGAGTAAAGTGGGTTCCAACCTTCAAGGTTGAATGTAGAATACTAGGATATGTTGATGACCCAACAAGATGAACTCATGGAAGATGTTATGATGAAAGAATACTAGAATGATGTTTGGGATATAGTTCCCAAACCAGAAGGAAAGAGTATAGTATCCTCCAAATGGATATGCAAAATAAAGCATGAAGCTGACAGAAGTATTGAGAAGTATAAAGCAATATTTGTGGCTAGAGGTTTCTCTCAGAAAGAGGGAATTGATTATGAAGAGATATTTGCCCCAGTAGCACGGTATACTTCAATTAGAGCTACAATGGCACTTGCATCCATGATGAAGTGGGACTTACACCAGATGGATGTGAAAACAACTTTTCTAAATGGTGTGATCGAAGAAGAAGTATACATAGAATAGCCACAAGGATTTGAAGTTGAAGATAGACATACTCACACATGCGAATTGAAGAAGGCCTTGTATGGCCTTAAACAAGCCCCGCGAGCTTGGTATGGAAGAATAGATAGTATCCTGACGAGCATGGGATTTTCCAAGAGTAAAGTCGATCCTAACCTTTACTACAAGGTTGTAGAAGATGAACCTGTCATCCTTTTATTATATTTGTATGACTTATTCTTGACACGAAATGAGAAACAGATCATGGAAATCAAGAATAAACTAGCAGAATAATTTGAGATGAAAGACCTTGTGTTAATGCATTATTTCATAGGTCTGGAAGTATGGAAAAGTTCAAAAGAAATATTTCTCAACCAGGGAAAGTATGCAGTAGAGATATTGAAGAGATTCAATATGTTGGAATGCAAAGCCATGGTCACACCCATGGACTCCAACCTAAAACTGTTAGTTGATAATTCATCAAAGTTAGTGGATGCGACTCATTCCAGACAGATCATTGGGTCATTGATGTACTTAACAAATACCAGACCAGACATTTGTTTTGCTGTGAACACCTTAAGTCAATATCTTGTTCATCCAAGATGGGTTCACCTAGTAGATGCAAAACATGTGGTGAGATATCTAAAAGGCACTATAGACCTTGGTCTATACTATGATGGTAGCCATGAGTATAGATTGTATGGCTACATAGATGCAGATTGGGCTGGAAGTATCTCAGATAGAAAAAGTACATCAGGTGGATGTTATAGTCTGGGATCTGCTATGATTTCATGGTTTAGCAGAAAGCAATCCAGTGTTGCTCTATGTCACGTCCCCGTGCCTCCGACCGGCGAAGAGGATGCGACCCATGGCATTAACCATCTGGGCTAAGAGCCCCATGAACATGCGTATGCAAAAAATTGTTGAAACAGAATGCTGAATGAAAATACATGGAAATAAAACATGCACCAATGCCATTGTTTATCACACACATCTATAAACTAAGCACACATGAATATTTATCATGCACAGATGCAATTATTCAAAATTCACAGCTACAACTATGTATCTTGCACAGAAGAATTAACATGCATTCATTCAAGCATTCATTCAACATGTTCAACATTATCATTAACTGAAATATAGTTGCAGAAGTAAAAATGGACAAGATCACTTATCTTATGAAGAATTCGATCCGCAACCAGCTACATCGGTGCAACGTTCCACCCAACCATAGGCCAGCGTGCTCCTTAATCTCTCAGCAGCGCTGCCACCCCCGAGCTGGGCATGATTCACCAAGGAGTAAGGGAACAAGCAGGCTTACACATAGCTAAGGACATACAAAACACAGCCAAGCCAACACAGTTGGGTTTATCAGGCCATCAAAGAGTTGGGGAAAGACTCAATGCTAAGCTGGTGGGCTCAATACAGAGCCAAGAACACCTACACCAGAACTAGCTTGACTTCTAAGACACCCACACACACCCAACATAAGGAATCAGTCCCTTCTCTGCTACACAGTCCCTTAGGCCTTGCATTCCCTTCCAGTTCTATTCAGGGGTCGTGGAGAAGAAAGTCATCCCTCTAGCTCTGTCTGTGTGGCTTCCAAACACCAGGTTTATCAAGAAAACCAAGCTCCCATTGCTGCTCCCAATGCAGTCCGAAGACCAACCATTCTACACATGCAATCAATTAGCTATTACGGCTTAACAGGGAAAATGATTCCAAACAATCCACAACAGCCTCAAAACGTAGCAACAAACACGGCTCACTGCATGGGGAAAACAACAATCCCAAAATGTATCAACGTACAATACCAAAAAACGTGGGGAGACAATAGCACGTCCCAGGAAATGGATCCATCGAAAGACTTACACAGACCATACCAGTCTGTGAGACAGCCGAAAACATGAATGGCCCTTCACAGCAAATCGTGGATGGAAGAGCACGGCTCTCAGCTCGCTGCATCAGTCGGAAAACCAGGAAAATTCCTGTGCATGAGGATAATGAACGGACAATGGTTCATGCGCGAAGGTGAACAGGTCCCAACTTGTGCGTGGATGAATAGGCTACAGAGAGGACGTGAATTGGATGTGCGTGAGTGTTCAGCACAGGCATGGAGAGGAGAATGTGCCCACTGGAGTGAAAACTAGGTAAATCCTGTGTGTGGAGGTGTTCAGAAAATCATGAGGCCTATGTAGTGGAGAGTGCGTGAAGGTTTCTCTTGCCATTATGAAGTCAAACATGGTGGAGTGTGCACGTGGGTGAGGACTAACAGTCCTGCCACCCCACTCCCAAAACAATAACTGCCTCAACCACCACCAGCCATTCTTCAATGGAGGTGGTTGGGTAAGGTAAAGAAAGAAGACACATGGGTATTTTGCCTTATTGGCCAAGGTTTGACATGTTCCCCACCCTTATCCTTGTGAAAATCATGCCCCTTCTCATTTTAGTTGACGCAATCATAGCTGGTTGGGTTCATTTTAATTAAAGATGCATATTTACATGATGCTGAAACTTAATATGTATGCCGCTTGCCACGATATACCATCGGGGACAATTTAAATCCAAAACATAGCATAATCGATCAATGGTGGGGCCTTGGCATTTAGCTCCACACCATGATCATTACAATATATACATCATGTACATCTAATGCAACGGGGTAAAAACTGGGGTGTTACACTCTAAGCACAGCCGAAGTAGAATATTTAGTAGCTTACTCTACTAGTTGTGAAGCCATATGGATTCAGAAGTTGATATCAGGATTATTCAACCTAGATTTGGACACTACAATGATTCTATGTGATAACCAGAGTTGTGATGACAGAGAACCCTGTGTTCCGTCACAACACATAGAAATCCAGTATTTCTACATACGAGATAAGAAGGAGATGATGATGCTCTAGTATTTCCATACTGAAGATATAGATGATGTATTTACATAATGGAGATACAGATGGTGATAGTTCAGTATCCACATACTGAAGATGTAGATGATGATGGTTTAGATGATGATGTGTTGACGGAACCTTTGTCCCGAGTAAAGTTTGAACACTTTTGAGACAAGCTTGTTGTGGTTCGGAAAGACCTTCCCCAAAACGGGTAGTATTGATGTTGCAGTGGGATTGTATCATCCCTGGGTGCTTTCCCTAAAGTGATCCGGAGACCTCAGTCTTTGAGAATGAAGAGGGATTGTATCATCCTGGGACATATGTCCAAAAGTGATCCAGAGACCTCGGTCTTCGAGAATGAAGAGGGATTGTATCATCCCGGGACATATGTCCAGAAGTGATCCGGTGACTTCGGTCATCAAGAATGTGGTAGGATTGTATCATCCTTGAACTTCGGTTCAGAACGTATCTAGTGTAACTTCGGTCATCGAGAATGTGGTAGGATTGTATCATCCTTGAATTTTGGTTCAGAATGGATCCGGTGAACTTCGGTCATCGAGAAGGTGGTAGGATTGTATCATCCTTGGACTTTGGTTTAGAATGGATCCGGTGAAATTCGGTCATCAAGAAGGTGGTAGGATTGTATCCTCCTTGAACTTCAGTTCAGAACGGATCCGATGACTTCGGTACTCGAGAACATGTTTTGATACTGTAATTCCAAGAGGAAGGATTGTCTGAGTTCCACATCTATGTTGATCCCGTAATTCCGAAAGGAAGGATCGTTAGTAACTCCGTAAAGACCTAAATCCCATAATTCTGAAAGGAAGGATCATTGACTCGATCCCGTAATTCCAATAGGAAGGATTGTCTAAGTTCCATAGATGTGTTGATCCCGTAATTCCGAAAGGAAGGATCATTAGTAACTCCATAAAGACCTAAATCCCGTAATTCTGAAAGGAAGGATCATTGGTAGCTTCGTAAAGACTTGATCCCATAATTCCAACAGGAAGGATTGTCTGAGTTCCACATCTATGTTGATCTCGTAATTTCGAAAGGAAGGATCATTAGTAACTCCGTAAAGACCTAAATCCCATAATTTCAAAAGGAAGGATCATTGAATTGATCCCGTAATTCCAATAGGAAGGATTGTCTAAGTTCCACAGATATGTTGATCCCATAATTCCGAAAGGAAGGATCATTAGTAACTCTGTAAAGACCTAAATCCCGTAATTTTGAAAGGAAGGATCATTGGTAGCTCCGTAAAGACTTCATCCCGTAATTCCAACAGGAAGGATTGTCTGAGTTCCACAACTGTGTTGATCACGTAATTTCGAAAGGAAGGATCGTTAGTAACTCCGTAAAGACCTAAATCCCATAATTCCGAAAGGAAGGATCATTGACTTGATCTCGTAATTCCAATAGGAAGGATTGTCTGAGTTCCACAGATGTGTTGATCTCGTAATTCTGAAAGGAAGGATCATTAGTAACTCCGTAAAGACCTAAATCCCATAATTCTGACAAGAAGGATCATCTGAGTACCATAGACATGTTGATCCCGTAATTCTGAAAGGAAGGATCATGTTGATGTTTTGATGATGATGATGTTGATGTTTTGATGATGTTGATGTTTTGATAATAATGATGTTTTGATGATGATGATGTTTTCATGATGATGTTATTGATCGAAATATTAGAGTATGATGATGATGACATACTGATTGAGAGATCAGGGTATGTTGATGATGATGTTGCTGATCGAAAGGTCAAAGTGCTGAAGATTGTTGCTGATCGAAGCAGTCAAAGATTGCTGCTGATTGAAGCGGTAAAAGTGTTGATGTTGCTGAAGACTGAAGATTGAAGATGAAGACTACATGATGTTGAAAATTTTCCAATGATTTATAGATGTGTTAACCCTGATGATGCTGATGATGCTCTCTCTCTCTCTCATGTTATTGTTGTTGTTGATGTTGTTGTAGAATACCCTTCTCCTTAAGGGGGAGTGTTGAAATATTGTAACTTCGAAGAATATTCTATATGTATCTTTTTGTGGTCCCCGATGATCCTACCGAGAGAACCACTTGTATTACTTTGTACCCCGATGCTTATAATCAGAAGAACTAATAAGAGTCATGAGGTAGTCCCCTCTAATTGTAAAGGTGGGTCATTAGCACCCCAGCATGGTTACTTGAGCCTACATGTGTAACTCAAGCCTACGTGTTGAATGAGTTAGTTAAAGTGAACGGATGAATATAAATAGAGGTTTGGTGCACCTCATTTGAGACACACACTCTCACTTATGTAGCGCATTAGTGGAGGAGAGAAGTAGCTGGAGAAGGAGGAGGATCAGGCTTTGATCTCCTTGTTGGTTTTATCTTTTGTCTTTTATCTTTTTAGGCATCTATATTGAGGAAGATTTTGCTGGGTTTTTTCCCTTTAGGGTTTTCCCAGGATAAATTTGTGTTGTTCTTGTGATTCTGTTTCTTTCAGTGATGCTTCTTATATGCTTTTATTATGCTTCTGAAATGAAATACTTATGTATTAGCTAAGCATATGAAAAGTTTACAATAGGTGGGTATCTCCCTTGACTCATTCTCCACCCATCACACAGAACTTATAACTGTTGCACACCTTCTCATAACTTACTTCGTGTAATCTATTTTGTCAATTATCTAAAGCCTCTCCTGAGTCAGATGTGCAAAAACTAGCACTTTTCTAGCTCAGGTTTCCATCTGCTATCGGATTGATATAATATTCTTGTATGGCTGTGACTGTCATGTCCCCGATTTCGACCCCATTTGCATGATGTATATATTGTAATTAATTGTGGTGAGGAGCTCAAGGCAAAAGCCCCACCATCGATTTTGTTGGGTATGTTTCGGCAATGGGGATAATTGCCGGTGGTAGGCTGTGCTATAAGGCACATTATAATTCGGCATCATGTAAACACGCACATCAAATAAAATAAACCCACAACCAGCTACGGCAGTGCAACGTTGAATGAAAAGGGCATGGTTCCGAAGGATAAGGGGCGGGGGATGTCAAACCTTGGTTATGGGAAAAACCCATGTTTTTCCACCTTGTTGTTTTGCCACCTTTTTGTTTCACCCAACCTTCTCAACCTCTTTAATGCTTCAGCTGGTGGTTGGGGGAGTTATTGCTGAAGTGGTGGTGGTTGTGGCAGGCTGTCAGCCTTACCCAATTTCCCACTCCACCCACGTTGCCCATTCTTCACCCTCACGCACTCCTCCCTGGTCTGTTCACTCACTCACCATGATTTTGGGTCTGTTGGTTCCTCACGCACAGGTTTTGGACGAATTTGGTCTCACGTGGGCATTTTGTTCCTCTCCACGAGTGGCTGAGCACCCGTTGACTGCAAATTCGCATCCTCTCCATTGCTGTGCATTCTCACGAAGAGGGATTGCTTCCCGTTTTTGTCTTCTCCACGTTTTTGGTTGGCCGTAGTGCCCAATTCGTAGTGAGCCATTTTCCTACTGTGGTCTGTTCATCCTCACGCAGAGAAATCGGGTATGTATCTCCCGTGCATTTTGCTGTTGGGTGTAAGTTCTTCCTCACGCATAGGGTTTTTGGGTCATTTTCCCATGTTGTGAGATCCGTTCTCACTGTCATGTTTTGGGGCTGCTATTTCCCCTGTGTTTTGTTGGCTGTGGTGTTCAATTTCGTTTTGAGCCACTGTGGGTTTCCAATTCGTGGGCTGAGTTTCTGTGTTTTGGGACTGTGCATAGTTGCCATTGTTTTACTTTGAAATTGGGCTATTGTTGTTGTTTCCCTGGTTTGGGATGTTGTGGTTGAGTTGTTTTGGCCACGTTAGGGCCAAAACCAACTCTGGGCTGTCCATTGGACTTGAGCGGTGCTCATCCATTGTTTGGGGCTGTCCCCTGTTGTTTATGACTTCTTCACAGAGCTGTGAAGGGATTGTTTGGCTGCTGCTATGCAGTGGTTGAACCTTGGACTGTGCTGGCTTGGCTTGTCTGTTGAAAGCCTGTGAAACCCAGCAGTGTTAGTTCATTTTTTTGTGTCCCCTCGGCTATGTATAAGCCTGCAATTGACCCTTATCCAGAAGGAATCATGCCCAGCTCGGGGGTGGCAGCGTTGCTGAGAGATTGATGAGCAAGATGGCCTATGGTTGGGTGGAACGTTGCAGCGACGTAGCTGGTTGCGGGTGAATTCTTCATTAACAGATAAGTGCTGTTGTTATCCCATCTCTGCAAATCATATTGATGTTAAATGAATTATAATGAACATGGAGATTGCTGGAATGTGTGTGTGTGTGTGTGTTTGGTTCCGTTGTATGATTGAATATAACTGCATCTGTGTATGCTTAATTCCAGCATTGTTTACATTTGTTTTATGTTTTTGGGGCCATTTGCCTGCCTGTGTTTCATGATGTTCGTCGCGTCCTCTACTCCGGTCGGAGGTATAGGGACGTGACAGTGACATTGTAGATATGGTCAAGATAGTCACCCTGTCCCTCATTATAGATAGGTTCAACATATCTCTATCCGTATAATGGATCGATGGGTGACACTACCCCCATTTCCTCATCTTCAAATGAGAGAATCCTTTTCTTGAAATTTATGATGGTTTGATTGTCTATGGCCCAATCTATTCCCAGTAGAGTGGGGTATGGATTCATGTCACCAACAATGTTAATGAATTCAAAGTATGCAAATGTGTGCAACCCTTCGACATCACAGAGACATTTCTCAACCAACCAATGGGTAGGACCTTTTCTTAATTGGAAAGTCGCAACTCAACAAAAGACCAATCCAAGCGCGGCTTTCCCATACTTTCCCAATTTTGTCATGTAAAAATATTGACATCTGAGCCCAGATCCATGATGATATAATCCATGTCATAGTCACCTATCTATGCAGTCATCCTCAACTCCCAGCCAACTTTGAATTTCTTTCTTACTTGGTTAAATTTCTTTTCAGGTCATGGCTCTACAGGTATCTATTCTATCATTGGTTGTAGTTATACAATAGCATCTTTATCTTGCATTAGCATCAAACAAATTGACAGAAAGGTTTTTAGCTTACTAACCTTTGGTGGACCCTTATTCTGGAATATGTGTTGAAACCATTCAGGAATTTCCTTAACTTCTATGGATGTCAATGGTACTTCTGGGTCTATGAATTTTGATTGTATGTCCAAGAATACTTCCTTCTGTTTCTAGACGTCTAGTGGCTCCTTTTTCTGCGCCACTGGCCTTACTTGCGGTTTTGGTTATTCTTGCGGTTTATCCTAGTATGATATGGTAGTTACATCTCCTCATGTTATAACAATGACGAACATGTCTCGTGGTTCAACCGCAATCATCTAAACATTCACATTCATATTTGGGTTCAAATTCTGCGTGGGGTTAGGTCCTACAATGGTCCTTGCTTGCCACTTTGCGATCAACAGAGGACATTGTTTGACATTATGGTCATGACCCTTACAATATGAACATGTCTTTGTAGGCTCTAAATAATCTCTGGCGTAGTGACCTGGTTGTCCACAATTATAGCACGTAACTGGACCTCTTCCTATACCAAATCCTCCTCCTCAACCTCTTCCTCTAAATTTTCTACCACCCCCTCCCTACGGGTGTGGTTGTTGTGGTGGGTACTGGTTCTGTTGGTAGTGTGGTTGATAGTGGATTTGTTGTGCATACAACTGCTAAGGCATGTACTGCGATTGGTACTGATTAGATGGGAACTGTACAGGCTAATACGAGGCTTGCACCTATTCATCTTGAGCGAACCCTTCATTTTTCTACTAAGTAGGTGTCAACAGTCTTTTCTTTCAAGAGCTGATATGCCATGCAATCTTTCTCACCATGTCCTACTAATTTACAAAATTTACAAAAGAGTCTTGCAGGGGTATTTACAACTTTTTGCAAATATAAACACTCTTCATCACGATGGCCTCTTGAATTGAATATGTGACACTATGGTAGACCATGGCCATTTAATAGGTTTGGTGCATCTGATGTGATGTAGTTCATGAAGGTCATACATTTATCCTTAGTGTGTCTGTCTATCCCCTACATTTTGTGCACCACAAATCTTCTCGTGCTTCCTTAAAATTTTTGATGTCTTGAATTTGTATCATCAAATTGGCTAGTTGTGACTAAATTTGTGCCATCTTTGTGGCACCATCATTGATGGGTGAGGCTTCTAAATTCATTGCAAGTTCTAGTGCTTATGTCTGTGATTCAATATTTTGCTACATTAATGGCCCTCGGATGTGTGGTAACAATGCAGCAACAAACCACTCTTTATGTTGTACATCCGACATTTGGAAGCTTACCTTGGCCATCATTGTTTTAAACCGTTGGTCAAAATACCATACTATTTTTGTTAGTGCTTGTTTGATTTCTTTGATCTCGGTAATACACTGCGACTCTAATTTAGGTTTTCTGAACTGAAAGATCATTGTGACTCGGATCTCTTCAAGGGTCTTCTACGATGTTTCAATTGGTGCGGCACAAAAATTCATGAAAAAATACATCACGCGACCCCTCAAGGTTGTGATCATCTGCGCCCTCTTTATATCTGCATTATGGACTAAACACACCATCGAAACAACTTCATAGAGGAACCAATGCTGATCTGGATCTTCCATTCCATTTCCATTGAATGTGGGTAACCGTACATCCGTCACATCCATTGATTTGGCATCAGGGTTTTCTGAAAAAGGATTCAAAGGGGGTGTACTCTACCATGCACTAGTCATAGGGCTATCACTATCTGTATTAGCATTCCCTTCTGGGGATGAAACTCTAGATCTTACCTCTAGTGATATTGCTGGTGTTATGTAGTTGCATCCTGACCTTGGTGTCTCCATATAATCCTCAGAATCTTCTGGTCCTTTCGAAATTGGGATATAGTCCACCTCTTCATTGCAACACCCTTCGTCTTTCTACGATCAAAGTTCATGTTCGCTCTCCTCGAATAGACTAGGATTTCGCTGTCCCTTTCGGTTTTCCTTCACTTTCTTGTTCTAAATATTCTTCCATTCCTTAGGATTCCAGCTTTTAGTTCAATTTCTGTTCTTCCAAGGAACATTTCAACTCATCCTTTCCCATCTTCTTAATAGGTCATCTGCGACATAACCTCCCTCTTAGGAACGCAACTCAACTACTTAGCTGTAAGATATCCATGTACTGATACATAACAAGTATACTATTTGGGGTCCTTGGAAAAAAATTATTTTAGCTTCACTCTATGAGGTTATAGTATCTACTACAAACTCAGTAATATATCCTTGCAATATATTGTCAACCCAAAAATCAAAAACTCTAGAAATGGTGTTACTTACACTGGTTACCTCACAAACCAATTGATCACTCCACTCGACAGTCTCTCTTCTTTTGAAGTTTCTCTACTTAGTCACCAATATTGACCATCACTCATGCAATATAAAGGGGAACTCAACAAAGAAGATCTCATAAATATCAAAATATATATCTTCGTCTAACCAGTTTTTTGAGCTCAACCGTGTCCCTACGCTCTCCTCTTGCGCAAATGCTATCATTTTATAGTCCACCCAATATTCTATCTCATTCTTTGTCAGGTGCCACAACATTTCACTCAATTTAATTAATCAACGGTCCTGACAATGAAACCATTCGTTGGATTCATTCACCTTCTTGTCTCAACCCATGGTTCAACACATCATAATACCAACAATACACCCCAAGACATCGGCTCAATAGAAGGAATCCATGGGAAACACCTACGACTTAGGTGTAGTCTCACCAGAGATATCTATTGAGTAACTTCCATAACCATGTTTTTGTAGTTGGTGAGGGATTATAGTCCCTTAGAGCACGACCAAGGCGCTCGATCAAGGAAACTGGATGGCTGGATGGTGGAGTCAGTATTGTGCGACAGAGCACAACTATATGTCAGCGCGCACAACCTAACCTCGTTCTTAACCTCACAAATGGTGCAAATTTTGCGACACAGCTGAATCATTGTACTAACAGACCATCTGCAACTTACGTTGTTACTTAAGACATTGCATAGAGGCTAATATATGTATATATTCCAACGACACCTTTTCAACAATTCATCTACTAATTACAATATAAAATCATGCATTTAATCAATATTTCATCATAATACAGTAAGAAAATAACAACCATTCACATAAACATTCACAGCATCAATCACCCATTCAAAAAAAAGGGATAACATGGAAACCCATCTGCGAAAAACCACCAAGGTGCTCTTCATCTGGCATGAGAAAAGGATATATCACCTTGCAGTGCAGTATGCAAACGGATCTTATGATGTGTCTTTATGACTCAGGCTTCTGGTTCTCATGCTCTCTGGTTTTTTCTTCTAGCCTACTTCTACTCCTAGTGGTATGCGCACAAAGTAGCCAGATCCGTGGCTCAACAGCCTCCTATCACTATGAGACTCTTCCTGAGTCTTCTCTTCTTCTAATCTATACAAAATTACAGAAAAATGACGTCCTTCACTATGGACCACCAATGAACAACAAAACAATAACTATTAATCACAAAACCTTATACAGAATGGGTTCTCCCTATTTATATCTTCTCTCATACCACGCAGGGTCAACTGCATACTGCTTAACAATTACAGGTTGTGATCAGCCATCCAAAACTATTATAGGCTGTCAGGGTCTGACACAAGGAACTGCCGGCCTGACTTACAAATATTCCCCTGTATGTGCATTGCCATAGGATTACGCCACATTTAGTGGCCACAATATACACCTGTCTACTTTCAGCCATCATCACCTGCATGCCCATTCGCTCCCATTTCCTTCATTGCATTCATCTCCATTATGTCTACACTGGTCCTTTGCTTCCTTCGCGACCTTCCTTTCTTTCTATCATGCACACGACACGCCTTCTTTTTCTTGCACGTGAACTTCTTTCTTGTGCTTCTTTCCCAAGCCAACAAGATCAAAGAACAAAAGAAGAGAAAATGTATAAATAGTTGAGCAAACTTATATATTATGGCTCATCATCAAACATTGGCTAATATATTTAATGTATATTACAACATACCCTTTTCCTGATTTCATCCAATATATCATAGTTGTTTTGATAAATAATATTGGTCATTTTTAAGGTGTTTTATGAATTTGTTAGAATTCAATTCATTTATAGAGATAAGGATTTGGATTGATTATTTGTTGTCTTTCCCATCTCTCAAGCATAAGAATCTCCATAATTTCCAATGGTCCAAAAAACAATAGCTTAACTATTTTTAATATATAATTCATCTCAATATAGTTATTAATTAAAATAAACTAATAAATCTTAAAATTTTGTCAATTTCTACTACCTCTATTCCCCTTAGGGGTGAACTAGTTGGGGGGAGAAACACTAACGATGGTTTTTGGTACCAAAGGAGTTGGGAAAAGCCACAAACCAGGTGGAAAAAAAAATCTTTAAATTTTATTTTTACATCCAAATTTGAAAACAAACATTTTAATTTTCTAATTTACCTAATTCAAAGCTATGCATGCAGGAATGCATAGTGATAGATTACATCTTACTCATCTTGGTTATGAAAGCAATAATGATTCATTCCTTGCAAGTAATTCAATTTTATTTTAAAAACCATTCAATTTACCATCCGTTGTTCCTTTCTTAGATCAACCATTATTCAAGGCTCCTTTTACCATCGAGACCTACACTCAAAGATATTAAAATCCTTGAACAAAGTGAAACCATAGGGGAACTTAAGAGGGTTGTATATTGTCACTAAAACTCTTCATCTCACTTTAGGATGGATCTCGACTAGCACAAGAGGAAGGCCCCTAAAAAAGAATGTTTATGATTTTCCTAAATTTAGGGATGGTTTATTGTCCAAACTTGTGCCTAGTCAATGGTTGGCTGAGTGGAAATAAAAAATAAAGGAGGTTCAAACTTGTATTAAAGAAGGCCTACCTAGATTGTTATAAACATGCTCTAACAACCATGTGTATCTAACTCAATAATACATAATTTTTAGGAGGTCTCCTCCATAGATGCTCATCACAAGATTCACAACAGGTACAAAATTACCTAAGAATTATATGCAACCATGAATGATTAAAGAACAATCACATATGAAACCATTAATGAAATCATTCTTCAAGCATGAATTCACCCAAACATAAAGAGGGACTTAAAATTTCCATACTTAACCTTCAAACCCTATCTAGAGAAGCCCTCCAAATAGAGTGAAAGGCCCTACCTGAGTCATTACATCAACAAATATCCTATAGACACAGTGTAATTTTACATAAGATTTCAAAAATTATGTCAAGAAGACTATGCTGGAAATGCCAATTTTTCTTTCATTATCAGAAGGGAATAACCAAATTCCTGCTACCCTCACAGTTGCATCGAAATTCTATGAGAATGACATGCATTGAATGAGCAAAAAGTGTGGATCAAAATCACCTACCCACTACATTGTAATCAACACTATTTTTTTAGGGATAGCATATGATGCCATCTGAGTTCACCAATATGCAAATGCATTCTGTCAACTGTATAAGATAATAAAATTGAAGTATCATGTAAATTTCATGAATCCTTCCCCATGAAGATTAACCAAGCAATTATTTTCATCTTGATTAATATTTTGCTGGAAGGAATACAAACTAGTCTTGGTATTGTTCCTCACACATTTAAGGAACTCTTTCGAGAGGCTTCTTTAGAATGTAGTCTAACCTTTACCTTTACAATTAGTATGTTGTAGGCTTACAAGAGATATCAGAGATATTTTCTTATGTGTTGACCTACAAGGAAATAAAGAGAGAAAAAAAGGAATGGAAGGAGACCATATCTACCCATTTATGCCAGAGCATTGCCCACTTCCTCCAATCCAATCTCTATAGACAAACAAAGTGTAGCTCAGACTTCAATTATAAGTAAATACTAAAGTACTCAATGTCTAACAATAAGGGAGTGGTTGTTCTCCTTTTCAAGAAATGTACAATTTATGAATCAATTTTTTTTTCAAATTTTAGGATCAAGGTTGATCATTGGTTAAGATTTCCATCAATGCCACAATGTCTCAGGGTGTTTGCTGGACCATTGTCAAATAAATTATGCATAGATGATGAATCACAACACCTTGATATGGATATTCATAATGGAGTGATGCATACTGCAGTCCCCAAAAAAGGAGTTATTTTTAGTCCTATTAAAAAAAAATCACAATTGATGATATATAATGTCTTTCATAGCCTAATGCAAATCATGTGTTGAGTTGTACTATGTCGACAAACAACAAAAGACATATTGGGTCACTTTTCAATGAAATTAAAACAGATGAAATCTCACAAAATATTCCATAGTGTTACAGTCATGAATGTACTGATAGTGATCAAGTATCATCCCCAGTGCCAAACATCGAGAAGCAAGCATGAATGCATCACTCATAAAAAAATGGTATTATCCAATAATCATTCAACAAAAACCAACTCACTGGAAAATGGTCACAAATCAACATAAAATTATGGATAGTCTACTGGAAATGCATCTCCCAGAATCACCAGGGCTAGCTCCGGATCCAATGAGTACTATCATAGAGCAGGATGTTGACTTTGTCAAATGATATTATGAATATCTAGATGAGGATATTGCACCAGAAAAAATATCTCCATGGCTGCTCCATATGGAATTGAACAAAGAAATGATGGTTGATAAAAATCTAAGTATGAAAAGATTTACAGAAAAGATCAACCTTCAGTTTGATGATGATTTGACATGCATTTTTAATGAATATTATGCTGAAAATTTTATTCTTTGTATATGTATTATGAATGAAGAGGTTCCTAAAGGGGAATCACAAGATGAAAATTATGAGGATAATGTATTTTTGAAGAAAATTGTAAGTAACTTGCTTACAAAAATGTCTCTTAAGGGAATTGTAGATATTCTTAAAGTTTTTATCAAGTATGTAGAAATCAACAAGTTTGGTATACTTCAAATGGTATAATGTAGCCTCAGATACATATATGTTAACTGGAGGTGGACCTTCCAATCCTCTAACAAACCTACCAGTGGCATAGTACATGCCACCAATCTCACATCAATGCATCATTCAGGAAAAAGGATATTATGAAACAAGTATTCAGCATACACTAACTCACTGGAAAATTGTCACAGATTAACATAATAATTTGGACAATCTACTGGAAATGCATCTCCCAGAATCACCAGGGATAGCTCTAGGGCTGAAAGCAAGAATGAAAAAACAAACATACTATCCAATTTTAGTCAAAGTAGAAACATGGAAATAAGAAGACGAAGTAATTTTCAGTTATAGTAAACTCTATCAAGGACTAGTGGGTGTCTTTGCATAGTGTTTTCTAGTTATCATATTATCACTTTTGGGTATAACCATAAAAAATGGATCCATGATCATCTATTAATGGATCTTAGAAGAGATACAAGATGGTCATCTATTCACAAGTCCACTGTTGGACATCTGCTAATAGATGGCCCACTTAATTGACTAATTTCCAATATCATACATAATATGTTGTACAAAGAAAAAAATGATCTTATGCAAGAATTTAATGATAATTTAAAAAAAAAAATAGGTCTACCTATGCAAGGTTTGCTGTGATTTTTACCTAGACATTGAAAGGTTTTCGTACTAGTATGTGATATTATATAAATTTATTTTTGTTTATTTAAATGAAAGGGCATGTCTTTTTTGTTATTTGTGGTTGTTACAGCTCTTAGAATTTACTTAGGTATACTGGTTTTCACTAACCCCCACAAGTGGTTCTTGAGCCATCTCTGATTAATATAACAACATGGCTACTGTTGTAAATTCTAGACTACGTTTGATTTTAATTCACTGACCAAGACAATGTTTATGTTGTGCAGTAATTTATAAGTTTTGTTGGTGTTTAAGTGGGATGAGTTGTGGTCAAGAAAATATTTAAGGGAATAAAAAAAATAGTATTTAACAACCATGCTACTAAATAACTTTATATTCTAATTTTTTAAATAAGTAAAATAAAATAAAATAGAAAGTAAAACATATACACAATAAATATTACATTTATTGACAAATTGTAAATTAGTTATTGAATAGAGAAACAACCTTATTGACAAATTGTAAATTAACTATTGAATAGAGAAACAACTATTATATCTATTGACAAATATAGTAATAGTTGAACACTAAAGTGGAAGCTCATAATAAGAATATCGCATGTGTATATGTAAATGGAATACAAGAAAATCTCTATACATTATATCCATGTGTCATTCCTAATGTATTATAACATTTTACATATACTGTTTATAGAATGTATGGCATACAATAATGTCCTATAACACTATACATTATATTCGTGTTCCATGCCTAATGTCTTATAAAATTTCACATATAGTGTTTAGAGAATGAATGGCATACAATAATGTCCTATAACACATATAGAGAATCTATGATATACCACTTATATATAGAAACCATTACAAAGTTTTGCATTCTAGTGATGGTTGTCAAGGCCTTTTACAATATAGTGATGGTTTTCAATGGCCTATATATTCTTGAAAGACAAAATTCAAAGACATAACCGTAAAATACGCTTCTAGGACCTAGGGCATATATGAGTCCTCCAACTACAACATATGTCTTATAGATGTCTTATAGAGGAAGCCCTTATTTTAAAAATGTGAGATAGGAACCAATTTCATATTTTGTTCATTAAGGATAATTATCAAAGCTTTGGTTTTAAGATGATAACTACGACGTTAGAATTTAAAATATATTTTTAGGGAAGTAGACCTTAGATAGGGCTTGATGTCACGAAATAATCATTTTCAAATATATTTTTTACCATTAGTGAGATATTGACAAACCAAATATTGGCCTTAGTTCCCTTATTATGATGCATGCATAAGGTAGATAGGCCTTCACAGGGTATCAAATTATCATGTAGGATATACAAATATAATATTGGGCATCTAAATGGTATATGTGTAGAAGGTATTTAAAAAGGAATTTTATAAATATGGCTTACTTCACTAACATACATAAAACATTCCCTTATATGGGTTGTTAGAGAAATGAGAGGCAGTGGAATGACACCAACTGTAAGACACCTATGAAAAGGAGTGCCCTCCACTTGGAACCTTCCTTTCCTGTAATCAAATCCTGATGTGATGGAAGGGGAAGTAGTGCAACCTACCCACAGTGGATGAAACATTATGCATGGAAAAATGATGAGAAAGGATAGGATACCTAGTCATGGGAATAAGGAAACTATAGAGATGAGTTTGGTCATCATGAAGTGGGAAGTGAAATTTTGGAAGGTTCAATAGATCAGTTTGATATCACTCCCCTCAGTGGATAAATTACAGAATTTGCATGGTGGTCGAATTTACTAGCCTTACAAATATTTTGTTTTATTTGGTAGGAGTTGTTCCATGCATTTTTCTTTGATTCTAATTACAAATTCTCAATATGGGGGGCATGGGTGAAGCAACAATGTTTTATCTCATACTCTCGTTCACTACTTGGGTAACTAGTTGGTTTTTCACTACAACATTACAATTATTTATCTCTATTGGAGCAAGTAGAGGCCGGGTATTTGGGCCTTAGAGAGTCCTCATCTCCCCTGAGATGGAAAGCAGCATAAACTATGCTCTTTCAAGGTTTTGGGGGTGATTTTCTCAAAGAATAGTTGGAAGAAACTCATGGGTGACTCAAGCTACTTTTTATCAGAAATGATATCACCATCTATGGTGAAACGAGGAAAGGGAATGAAATATTAGAGGGGAATCAACAAGAGAGGCCTAACTCAAGCTTAGATTGATGCCAAGGAGGCAGAATACCTATTCTATCAAGATATTCCTCTAAACAAATTGTCTCGTATGGTTAGGGAAAAGACAAATATAAAGGAGGAACATGATTTTACTAAGCCTAAGGAAAATGCAGTAGAGATGCATCCCTAGGATAATAATTTAAGGACAGGTCGAATATAATGATAGATTCCATCTTACTCATCTTGTTTATGAAAGGAATAATGATTCATGCCTTGAAAATAATTCAATTTTCTTTTAACAACCAATCAATTTACCATCCATTGTTCATTTCTTAGATCAACCATTATTCAAGGATCCTTTTACCATCCAAACCTACAGTCAAATATATTCAAATCCTTGAAAAAACTGCAACCCTATGGAAACTTAAGAGGGTTGTATATTGTCACTACAACTCCTTCTCTTGTTTCTAAGCAAAAGAGGAGGACCCCTAAAAAAGGATGTTTATGATTTTCCTAAATTTAGGAATGGTGTATTGTCCAAACATATGCCTAGCCAATGGTTAGTTGAGTGGAGATAAAATATTAAGGAGGTTCAAACTTGTATTAAAGAAGGCCTACCTATACTATTATAAAAATTCTCTAATAGCCATGTGCATCTAACTCAATAAGCCGAAAATTTTAGGAGGGATCCTCCAAATATCCTCACCACAAGATTCACAAAAAGTAGAAAAGAACCCAAGAATTATATGCAACCATGAATGATTAAAGAACAATCACATATGAAACCATTATTGAAATCATCCTTCAAGCATGAATTCACCCAAATATCAAGAGGGCCTTAAAAGTTCCATAGTTAAACTTCAAACCCTATCTAGGGAATCTCTCCAAATAGAGTGAATGGTCCGACCTGATTCATTACATCAAAAAATATACTACAAACATAGTGTAATTTTACATAAGATTTCTAAAATTATGTCAAGAAGACTATGCTGGAAATGCCAATTTTTCTTTCATTATTAGAAGGGGATAACCAAATCCCCACTACCCTCATAGTTGCACCAATATTATGCCGAGAATGCCATGCATTTAATGAATAAAAATTGTGGTTCAAAAGAACCTTCCCACTACATTGTAATCGACACTATTTTTGTTAGGGATAGCTTATGATGTCATATGAGTTTGCCAATATGCAAATGCATTCTCTCAAGTGGATACAATCATAAAATTAAAGTATCCTAGAAATTTCATGAAAATTTCCCCATGCAGGTCAACCAAGAAATTACTTTCATCTTGATTAATGTTTTGCAGGAAGGAAGACAGGATAGTCCTAGTGTTGTTCCTCACGCATTCAAGGAACCCTTTTGAGAGGCTTCTTTGGACTGTAGTTTAACCTTTACCTTTACAATTAGCATGTTGGAGGTCTACAAGAGATATCTGAGAGATTTTCTTGTGCATTGACCTATAAGTAAATAAAGAGAGAATAAAGGAATGTAAGGATACTATATCTACCCATTTATGCGAGAGAAAATACCACTTCCTCCAAGAAAATATCTATTAGAAAATCACAATGTAACTCAGACTTCAATTATAACAATATATTGAAGTACTCAATGGCTAACAATAAGGGTGTGGTTCTTCTCGTTTCTAAGAAAGGTACAATTGATGAATCATAATTTTGTTTCAGAGCTTAGGATTAAGGATGATCATGGGTTAATATTTCCATCAATGCCACAACATATCAAGGTGTCTGTTGCACCATTGTCCAAGAAATTATGCATAGCTGACGAATCACATCACCTTGATATGGATATTCATAATGGAGTGAAGCATGCTACCATCCCAAAGAAAAGGAGGTTTTTTTAGTACTATTAAAAAACAATCACAATTTGTGATATCTAATGTCTTTTAGAGCCTAATGTAACCCATGCATTCAGGTGTAGTCTGTCGACAAACAACAAAAGAGATATTGGGTAATATTTCAATAAAATCACAACAGATGAAATATCACAAAATATTTTAGAGAGTTACAGTCTTGAATGTACTACTACTGATCAAGTATCATCCCTAGTGCCAAACATAGAGAAGCAAGCATCAATGCATCATTCATCAAAAAAAGGATATTCTCCAAAAATCATTCAACGAACACCGACTCACTAGGAAATAGTCACAAATCAACATAAAATTCTAGACAGGGTACTAGAATTGCATCTCCTAGAATCACCAGGGATAACTCCAGATCTAATGAGTACTATCATAGAGGAGGAGGATGACTTTTTCAAATCATATTATGAATTTATAGATGATTATATTGCACCAGAAAAAATATCTCCATGGCTGCTCCATATGGAGTTGAACAGAGAGATGATGGTTGATAAAAAGCTGAGTATGACAAACATTACAGAAAAGATCAGCCTTGTTGATGATGATTTGACATGTATTTTTAATGACAATAATGCTGAAAATTTTATTCTTCGTATAGGTATTATGAATGAAGAGGTTCCTAAAGGGGAATCAAAAGACGAAAATTCTGAAGATGATGTATTTTGAAGAAAATTGAAAGTAGCATGCTTACAAAAATGGATCTTAGGGGAATTCAATATATTAATATTTTTTTATCAAGAATGGAAAAATCAACAAGTTTGGTATACTATAAATGGTATAATTTAGCCTAAGATACATACATGTTAACTGGAGGTGGACGTTCCATTCCTCTTAAAAATGTATCGGTGGCACGACACATGCCACCAATCTCACATTAATGCATCATTCAGAAAAAAGGATATTATCCAACAAGCATTCAACAGACACCAACTCACTAGAAAATTGTCACATATCAACATAAAAACTATATAGTCTACTAGAAATGCATCTCCCAAAATCACTAGGGATAGCTCCATGCCTGAAAGCAAGAACGAAAAAGGAACATACTATCCAATTTTAGTCAAACTAGAAACATGGAAATAAGAAAACGAGGTAATTTTCAGTTATGGTAAACTCTTTAAACGATAAGTGGGTGTCTTTGCATAGTGTTTTCTAGTTATCATCTTGTCACATTTGGGTAGAACCATACAAAATGGAGCCATGATCATATATAAATGGATATTAGAAGATATAGAAGATGGTCATTTATTCATAAGTCCACGGTTGGACATCTGCTAATAGATGGCCCACCTAATTGACGAATTTCCAATATCATAAATAATATGTTGCACAAAAAAATGAGCTTATGCAAGAATTTAGTGATAAAAAAGTTTTAAAATTGAATTAGATCTACCTATGCAAGGTATGCTATCATTTTTACCTAGACATTGACAAGTTTTTGTACTAGTATGTGATATTATATAAATTTATGTTGTTTATTTACAAAAAAAATAGTTTTCATGGCTAGACAACAAGTAACAAATATGTCACCCTATCTACAGTAGGCTTTAAACTTGTTAGTCCATCTCCCTAGACCCATAACAAAGATATCTTATTACCCCCCTAAATGGAATTTATGACCATGGATCATGTGCACAACTACTTGCTACTATATAGTGTACAAACCGATATTCTAAAAATGTAGGTACAACATCCAATGTAGGTATAAAGTGGGATTGCAAAAGTAACTCATAGACCAATATTGAATTAGGGAAATATGAAAGATTAACTATATAGCTAAAAATATAAACATATATCTAAGAGAAGAATGTGTCCTTGATTTCAAAGAGAGCTTGATGGGTAGGGTATATGAAGGGAGGACATAATGGACACTTGTTTATCTCATATATTGTCCAAGTTATAGATAGATTTACAAAGAGAATAGGACAATGACAAAAAAGAGGATTTTTAAGACACATACAAAGTATAATATTAAAATATGAAATATGAACTACAGTTGACTAATGCACTAGTTTCCCTCATCACGGTTGACTAGAAGTTTTGAAGCATATCAGTGAACTAAAAGGTGTCATGTGCAACAATAATATGAAGATAGTGCTCCAGAAATCGTGATATCAATTTTTCTCAAATAGTGAATTTAGTTTCACTAAGTCTTCGATAATACCTCTCTCTTAGTTTTACAGACACATGCATCTACTCTCTCGATGAGTTATCCTTCTCGGTATGCAAGTTTAAAACAAAACCCTCTTATTTAATTCTCTCATGCAACCATATTTGATCTTCATACCAAAAAGCCACCAATATTTGTTAAATTTTGTGGAAATTGAACCTAGGTGTTAGAACAATTACACTCACAAATATTGACAATTACACATGCAAATTACACACAAAGGAGACTGAATATGGAGCAGAACACTAATCTGTATTGAATAAGTGTACAATAGCCAACCTTGTGAATTCATACGATGCCACAATAAATAATTACATGAGAGATTCGAATGCATAAGGATGCCATTCGAATTTGGTCAAAAGCAGGCTTACTAAATCTCAGCAAATCCCCCATAGGTGCATAAAGCAGTTTCCAAATCTGTCTAGGAGCTCATGAATTGGAAAAATCAATTAGGAAAGATAATATATGATGGAAGGACAACTCATACATTATTTTCTTAGGATATGAGGACAAAAAACAAGTTAACTTCACCTAGTCAAACTTTCCCAATTGCCTTAAAACTTAGAAAAAGCAGGAAATAAAGCAGAAAAAGCAGGCATGCGCTAGGAAGGCCAGGAATAAAGCAGATTTGATTCCAAGTGGTTTCTCCAGCACTCCATGACTAAAATTTAGCAAGTTTGACCACTTTGGATGTGTGGAGGACAACTTGCATAAGGTGGAATATGGAAACTAGGCAAATAAGACAAAAATTGGATTAATTAATGTCTAAGGTAGCTAACTATGGGTTGATTATTCTAACAAATTTATAAATTGGAAAATTATAGATTCTACATGAATTCGTAATTTCTTGCTTACAACTGTTAACTGGAATTTCGGAAAAAGCTTTATCCAGTCCTTCCCAAGACAACTCCACCACACTAAAAAATATTCTAATTCTTAGAAAGACTTCTACAACCAAAACTTAAGCATATTCTACCGAAAAACCTTCAACAAGTTTTAATGACCGGAACTTCAGAAAGAAGTTCTACCCAGGACAACTTTGGATGTTAGGGATAGCTTATGATGCCATATGAGTTTACCAATATGCAAATTCATTCTCTCAAGTGGATACAATCATAAAATTAAAGTATCCTAGAATCTTCATGAAACTTTCCCCATGCAGGTCAACCAAGAAATTACTTTCATCTTGATTAATGTTTTGTAGGAAGGAAGACAGGATAGGCCTTGTGTTGTTCCTCATGCATTCAAGGAACTCTTTTGAGAGGCTTCTTTGGACTGTAGTTTAACCTTTACCTTTACAATTAGCATGTTGGAGGTCTACAAGAGATATCTGAGAGATTTTCTTGTGCATTGACCTATAAATAAATAAAGAGAGAATAAAGGAATGTAAGGATACTATATCTACCCATTTATGCGAGAGAAAATCCCACTTCCTCCAAGACAATATCTATTAGAAAATCACAGTGTAACTCAGACTTCAATTATAACAATATATTGAAGTACTCAATGGCTAACAATAAGGGAGTGGTTCTTCTTGTTTCTAAGCAAGGTAAAATTGATTAATCATAATTTTGTTTCAGAGCTTAGGATTAAGGATGATCATGGGTTAATATTTCCATCAATGCCACAACATATCAAGGTGTCTGTTGCACCATTGTCCAAGCAATTATGCATAGCTGACGAATCACATCATCTTGATATGGATATTCATAATGGAGTGAATCATGCTACCATCCCAAAGAAAAGGAGGTTTTTTTAGTCCTATTAAAAAACAATCACAATTTGTGATATCTAATGTCTTTTAGAGCCTAATGTAACTCATGGATTGAGGTGTAGTCTGTCAACAAACAAGAAAAGAGATATTGATATTGCGTAATATTTCAATAAAATCACAACAGATGAAATATCACAAAATATTTCAGAGAGTTACAGTCTTGAATGTACTACTAGTGATCAAGTATCATCCCCAGTGCCAAACATAGAGAAGCAAGAATCAATGCATCATTCATAAAAAAAAGGATATTCTCCAAAAATCATTCAACAAACACCGACTCACTAGAAAACAGTCACAGATCAACATAAAATTCTAGACAGGGTACTGGAATTGCATCTCCTAGAATCACCAGGGATAACTCTAGATCTAATGAGTACTATCATAGAGGAGGAGGATGACTTTTTCAAATCATATTATGAATTTATAGATGATGATATTGCACCAGAAAAAATATCTCCATGGCTGCTCCATATGGAGTTGAACAGAGAGATGATGGTTGATAAAAAGCTGAGTATGACAGACATTACAGAAAAGATCAACCTTGTTGATGATGATTTGACATCTATTTTTAATGACGATAATGCTGAAAAATTTATTCTTCCTATACGTATTATGAATGAAGAGGTTCCTAAAGGGGAATCACAAGACGAAAATTCTGAAGATGATGTATTTTTGAAGAAAATTGAAAGTAGCATGCTTACAAAAATGGATCTTAGGGGAATTCCATATATTAATAATTTTTTTTATCAAGAATGGAAAAATAAACAAGTTTTGTATACTATAAATGCTATAATTTAGCCTAAGATACATACATGTTAACTGGAGGTGCACCTTCCATTCCTCTTAAAAATGTATCGGCGGCATGGCACATGCCACCAATCTCACATTAATGCATCATTCAGAAAAAAGGATATTATCCAACAAGCATTCAACAGACACCAACTCACTGGAAAATTGTCACATATCAACATAAAAACTGTATAGTCTACTAGAAATGCATCTCCCAAAATCACTAGGGATAGCTCTATGGCTGAAAGCAAGAACGAAAAAGGAACATACTATCCAATTTTAGTCGAACTAGAAACATGGAAATAAGAAAACGAGGTAATTTTCAATTATGGTAAACTCTTTAAACGACAAGTGGGTGTCTTTGCATAGTGTTTTCTAGTTATCATCTTGTCACATTTGGGTATAACCATACAAAATGGATCCATGATCATCTATAAATGGATATTAGAAGATATAGAAGATGGTCATTTATTAATAAGTCCACGGTTGGACATCTGCTAATAGATGGCCCACCTAATTGACTAATTTCCAATATCATAAATAATATGTTGCACAAAAAAATGAGCTTCTGCAAGAATTTAGTGATAAAAAAGTTTTAAAATTGAATTAGATCTACCTATGCAAGGTATGCTATCATTTTTACCTAGACATTGACAAGTTTTTGTACTAGTATGTGATATTATATAAATTTATGTTGTTTATTTACAAAAAAAATAGTTTTCATGGCTCGACAACAAGTAACAAATATGTCACCTTATCTACAGTAGGCTTCAAACTTGTTAGTCCATCTTCCTAGACCCATAACAAAGATTTCTTATTATCTCCCTAAATGGAATTGATGACCATGGATCATGTGCACAACTACTTCTACTATATAGTGTACAAACCGATATTCTAAAAATGTAGGTACAACATCCAGTGTAGGTATAAAGTGGGATTGAAAAAGTAACTCATAGACCAATATTGAAGTAGGGAAATATGAAAGATTAACTGTATAGCTAAAAAGATAAACATATATCTAAGAGAAGAATGTGTCCTTGATTTCAAAGAGAGCTTGATGGGTAGGGTATATGAAGAGAGGACATAATGGACACTTGTTTATCTCATATATTGTCCAAGTTATAGATAGATTTACAAAGAGAATAGGACAATAACAAAAAAGAGGATTTTTAAGACACATACAAAGTATAATATTAAAATATGAAATATGAACTACAGTTGACTAATGCACTAGTTTCCCTCATCACGGTTGACTAGAAATTCTGAAGCATATCAGTGAACTAAAAGGTGTCATGTGCAACAATAATATGAAGATAGTGCTCCAGAAATCGTGATATCAATTTTTCTCAAATAGTGAATTTAGTTTCACTAAGTCTTCGATAATACCTCTCTCTCAGTTTTACAGACACATGCATCTACTCTCTCGATGAGTTATCCTTCTCGTTATGCAAGTTTAACAAAAAATCCTCTTATTTAATTCTCTCATGCAACCATACTTGATATTCATACCAAAAAGCCACCAATATTTGTTAAATTTTCTGGAAATTGAACCTAGGTGTTAGAACAATTACACTCACAAAAATTGCCAATTACACATGCAAATTACACACAAAGGAGACTGAATATGGAGCAGAACACTAATCTGTATTGAATAAGTGTACAATAGCCAACCTTGTGAAGTCATAGGATGCCACAATAAATAATTACATGAGAGATTCGAATGCATAAGGATGCCATTCGAATTTGGTCAAAAGAAGGCTTACTAAATCTCAGCAAATCCCCCATAGGTGCATAAAGCAGTTTCCAAATCTGTCTAGGAGCTCATGAATTGGAAAAATCAATTAGACAAGATAATATATGATGGAAGGAAAACTCATACATTATTTTCTTAGGAGAAAAGTGTGGAGGATGATGAGGACAAAAACAAGTTAACTTCACCTAGTCAAATTTTCCCAATTGCCTTAAAACTCAGAAAAAGCAGGCAATAAAGCAGAAAAAGCAGACATGCGCTAGGAAGGCCAGGAATAAAGCAGATTTGATTCCAAGTGGTTTCTCCAGCGCTCCATGACTAAAATTTAGCAAGTTTGACCACTTTGGATGTGTGGAGGACAACTTGCATAAGGTGGAATATGGAAACTAGGCAAATAAGACAAAAAATGGATTAATTAATGTCTAAGGTAGCTAACTATGGGTTGATTATTCTAACAAATTTATAAATTGGAAACTTATAGATTCTACATGAATTCGTAATTTCTTGCTTACAACTGTTAACTGGAATTTCGACAAAAGCTCTATCCAGTCCTTCCCAAGACAACTCCACCACATTAAAAAATATTCTAATTCTTAGAAAGACTTCTACAACCAAAACTTAAGCATGTTCTACCGAAAAACCTTCAATAAGTTTTAATGACCGGAACTTCAGAAAGAAGTTCTACCCATTCAAACTTTCACACTCACCTAAAACCACAAATCATTCGCTGTTGGTTTTATCTCTCATTCACAAATACTAAAATCCCTCTAGTCGTTAATATACATAGTCACACATTTACAAAACTAATTTGCATTCTTTATCAATTCATATAGAGAATTCAAATAAACTTGTCATTCGATTTATATAGGATTTTCTTGTAAGTCTTGAAGACTTCTGTAGAAATTGGAACCTCTAAGGATTCTAACCAACTTCAGATCTCCTGAATTGAAATTATAATAGAATTTATTCCCAGATATTCTCTAAATGAGTTCTATAAATCTTATATATTTCCTCTATAATCCTTACACAACTCATTCATCATCGGGGAAATACTACAGTATCTTTTAAAACAAAGTGCCTCATTAAATTGCACTCAACCATGAACGATGGAGCATATATTGTATATGCATGCCATGACTCTGTCAGATTGATTGTATGACATTGTCAACTAACAAACCTTAAGCTATTTGATATTGTGGTTCTTTGTCCTTGAAATCATTGTTAATCTTACAAATATGGGATATATTATGTGTGTATGTACATATAAAAGAAATGAGGAAGCCATTGAGGAATGAATCTACTATAGGCGTTCGTTGTTAATAGCTTCATTGTGTGAACATGCTATGAATTCATTGGGATGTGTGGGTTAACAATGTCAAAGAAAGTAACATGAAGGCTCTCATGTGACTAATTTCACGAAGATTGCAGTCAAAGCAGCAAAGAATTCCAAAGAGACAATTCCATATGCGGTGCATAACAAAATTAAAATGGTTGAAGATGAAGCCAATGGGGAGGGAAAATAAGGTTTCCAAATGTTATATTATTTTCATAAAGTGACTTTAGTACTTAATTCCCCATATAAAAGTGAAATATATTATCTACATAAAACATTGTGCATCTAGGCATTCTGTGTATATAAACATGCATTTTAGATCACTTTAATTCAATTCTTTTGTTAGATTACAACAAGATTAACATGGTATAACTTTGTTTTTAGCACAAACATTAGAAGAAACTAAATGTCTCTCTCGATTAATCTTGTTGTAATTTCGTTTTTAGCATGAACATAAAGAGAAACTTTGCATCTCTCTCGATTTTTGTGCATTTTAAAAGTAAAAAAACAACAACATTTAAAATTGGTTTAGATTGCACGGAAACAACCATTACACCCTATTGTACTTGTTTTTTTATGCACTTTACTTGAGTGTTTGTTAGATTACAATCGCATGGAATTGCATGCCTAACATTTTAATAAAATTTGCATCGTTTCACATGAATTTGTTGTTATTTTTTCATATCTATTAGCAGAATTATTCAAGACACGAGGTTTTTCTTTCAATTTAAGTGTTACTGGATGTTTTCTTAATTATTAATCGACTCCTAAAGTCACATAGGGATTCCTCTATTGTTAACAAGCACTATAACCAGGAAGTGTAGGGAAATAGCAAGTGGTGACAGTGTATTTTTTCAAGTTTACTTGGAAGGATTCCAGTTTCAAGTGATATGTGTGTGTGTGTGTGTGTGTGTGTGTATTTTAACTCGAGTTTCAAGAATGCTATAGTTTCCTAACTATTAATTAGAGGAAATTTCAACTCAAAAAGGGCCTCCTGAGGAAAATTAATAAAATAATAATGAAAATAATAAAATAATATTTATAAATTTTGGAGGAAGAAAAGCAGAAACTACTTTTTTGTGCGTATTTTCGACATATCTCCCTTTGTTTTTACTCAAATTTCGATCAAGAGAGATCATTGGATGCATAATTAAATTCCGCATCGAATGAGTAACCACATGGCATACTTTTGACGGGCCCTGCTACCCCAAAAATAAGAAATGCCTGAAAAAATGTGATGATGACATCATCATCATGCTTTTTCAGGTATTTCTTGTTTTTGGGGTAGCGGGGCCCATCAAACGTATGACGAGTGGGTACTCGTTGGATGTGGAATTTAATTATGCATCCAACGAGATCTCCCAATTTAAATTGGAGTAAAAACACAGGGAGATACGTTGAAAATATGAACAAAAAAGTAGTTTTTTTTTATGATACCTATCCCCAAATTTATATTAAAAAATTGTTTAAGAGGTGCTCCCTTTTTGAATTTTAAATCATTTTGATTGTCTAATACATGATGACATGGAATTTGTATTATTTTTGGAAGGCCTATTTTTAATTTAAATTTTCTCTAATGGGAGGACAATCAAGAAAAACAACCATCTTTTTCTGTTATAATTGAAAAAAAGGATGATGAATGCATCCCAATAACTCAAACCCAACTAAACATGAGCCAAGAAAAACAATTTTAAAATATTTGGAAACCCTTACACCATTATGGATACAAAATGCTCATGTCCTAACAAAACCAACCTTGACCTTGAACTATATTTATACTTGGCCATTAAAAAGCCAGAAGATTCTTTTGTTGTACTATACAAATGATAAAGCCTCCTTCCTTCATCAATTGGAAAGGAATATAGTTATGCACCCTTAATCAAGTCTACATTTCTTTATGTCGAGGTCAATTCCTCTATCTTATACCCTGCAAGGTGAGATGACGACATACCAAATACCTAATACCCTAATACCCAAGCTTTAAACACCCTTAATACCCTAATAATCTAAGCATTAAAGACCCAAGACTGTTTTGGTCTCTGATTGAGTGAAAATAATTATTTATAGGCATAATTGAAAGGTGGAATGACCACATACCGAATACATTGCCGCTTCAGATCCAACTGCTACTCTCGAGATTCCAATCAAACCCCCCTATTCTTGTTCATTCTTGTGCTTGTACAATTGAAACCCCTATGGCATCGTTTAATGACAGTTAAGTAATCACAGAGATAGATACCCACAAAACAAAATCGTAGAGGTCACCCATGGAACAAACTCGCAGAGACAGATAGCCACAAAGAGAACAAGCAGAGATCATGGTGATGATATCCCACATAAACGAGAACATGCAAAGATCATGGTGGTGATAGCCTGCATAAATGATGTCAATGATGATGATGTTGACAATGATGATGATTAGGATGATGCCGAGGATGATGATGATGAAGATTATGATAATGATTATGATGATGATGTCGATGATGATGAATATGTTGATGACGATGGTGATGATGATGAAGATGATGAAGATGATGATGATGATGATGATGATGATGATGATGATGGTGATGGTGAAGATGGTGATGACGTTGACAATGACGATGAAGATGACATTGATGATGATGAGGAACATGACGATGATGATGATGATGTCGACGATCATGATAATAATGATGATGTCTTGCAACATGATGGAGACAATGATGAAGATGACCATGGTGATGATGATGAATCCAATGACCTCACCATACCACTAACAACAACTTATATGATGATCATGATGATGACGATGGTGATGATGATGACGGCGACGATGATGATGATGACCATAATGATGATGATGATGATGACGATGACGATGACGACAATGATGATGATGATTATGATGAATATGATGATGATGAATATGACAGCGATAATGATGAGGATGATGATGATGAGGATGATGGTGATGAAGATGACGATGATGTAGATGGTGATGACCACAATGATGATGATGAATATGATGAGCATGATTATGATGAAGATGATGATGATGATGATGATGATGATGATGAAGATGAATATGGTGATGACAATGATGATGATGAAGACGACATTGATGATGATGATGTTGATGTATTTGTAACTTCAGAATGTATTCACTTGTATATCTTATGTATTGTACCCCGATGTTCCTATAGAAAAGTATCAATAATGTAATTGAGTCATGTCATACCCTGATGTTCCTATCCGAAGAATCATTAATGTAAACAAGTCATGTAAAGTCATAGAGGGTAACCCTCCTTATTGATTAAGGGTTAAAGTCCCTACAGTTGTGGGGCACTAGGGTTATTAGAATCTTGTAGAGAAGTCGTCCCTAGTGATTTAATGTCAAGTCTGGTCATTAGTACCTTAGTTGTGGTTGCTCGAGCCTACATAACTAAGTTAAATGTTAAGTGAATGAAAGAATATAAATAGAGAGTGAGACTCTCTATTTATCACACACACACACTCACTCAACTGGGGCGCATGAGTGAGAGAGAAGTGCTGGCACAAGTGAGAGAGATCAGCTGTTAGAGATCATCTTTATGTTTTTGAGTTTTACTTTTTCTATTGGTTCTCATTCTATCTCTGAGAAAGTTGTGGGGTTTTCTCCTTTATGGTTTCCCCGAGGAAAATTCTTTGTGTCTCTTGTCTCTTGTGATTATTGTTGTGCATGTTATTCTCTCAGATAAGATCCTAAGATCATATTGCTTAAATGATAAAAATCTAACATGGTATCAGAGCTAACCTAATAAGAAGACATTATGCAGCTATTGAAGCTAGGGCTTCTAACTTTTTGGGTTTCTCTCCACAATCCATTAGCAAAAGAAGACTAGGATAACTCTCCATTGAAGGGTGCATCTTTCTGTCGAAGCAGAATTTGCTTAAATGATAAAAATCTAACAAACAATGATGATGATGATGATGAAGATGACAATGATGATGATGACGATGATGACGATGATGATGTCTTATGACATGATGGATATGATGACAAAGATGACGATGGTGATGCTAATGAATCCCACGACCTCACCATACCACTAACAGCAACTTATATGATGATCATAATGATGACAATGATGATGAGGAGGAGGAGGATGATGATGATGAAGATGATGATAATGATGATGATGATGATGATTATGATTATGATGATGATGAGGAGGAGGAGGAGGATATTGTGACTGTGATGATGATGATGATGAAGATGATGAGGA
>LPNX011035356.1:658404-734067 GCA_001517045.1 Pseudotsuga menziesii
GATGATGATGATGATGGTATTAGTTATGACTATTATGATTATATTTGAGTATGGAAATCCTCCCACATCGTCAATGCATGCATCTAGTCTAACCATGAAAAATTTTAGTGCAAACCGACACATATTTAAAAAGTTTCAATGTTAACCTCATTTAGCACATTAAGTAATCTACAGGGATGGTTTTTGTTTCTTGAATTATTAGTGTCATTCATGTTTGATTTTAGAAACCCTCCCCCACCGTCATTCATTTTTTAGGTCTAACCATGACAAATTCCAGTCCAAGAAAAAATATATGTACTAATAAAATTCATTATTTATATCACAATATTAAATCAAAATATATAGAGTAGATATATTACTCCATACCTCATACACTTCGATCGACTTCATCATCTTCTTCATCCAACTCATCATTTGTATCATCCGATCCAGAGTCAACATTGTAAGGATTGGCCAAATCATCATTGTCATCAATGTTAGTTACAATCATCATGTCATCATCAATATCATCTGATTAAACTAATTATTTGACATCTTCTTATTGAACATGATCATCTAAATCATGTTGATCATCTTCAACATCATCCTCTTCTTCAAGACCCTCTTCATTACCTTCCTCTAGGTTATACTTTACTGGCCTTCCCCTTCGATCATGTCTCACAACAAATGACCAACCCTCTCTACCTAGAACCTCAAAGTAAAATGCATGTTTACATTGTCTTGGTAGAAAATACAGCTTTGTTCTTGGATCAAACAACCTTGTATTTACCATGGTAAATCCATTCTCATGTTCAATAATAGTTTTATTGTGATAACATTGATTCAATTGTAACCTGTACTATTTGAAAACGAAAGAACTACCTTGAAGGAGTTAAATTCACACTGAGGAATACCTTCCAGATACCTATAGTATCAATTTTATGAGGTTTCTAGATGTCTTTCACTTCTAGAGGAAACATTGGCCACCTCAAAGACTACAGATATTCCATAATAGGATGTTTTCTTTCTTTCATCCAACTTTTTGATAGAATATATACAACCATTGCACCATATCCACTTAGGGTGTTTTACCTACAAAAACCCATACATGAAAATATTACATAATGATCAAATATTTATAGTTAAGTGCATGTTTATTCCGTACAGGGAAAACAATGAAGGTGTGCATCAATATTTTTGCAAAAAAATATTACTGTGGTTGATTGATATGATTTCCTTCTTATCTTTTAAACCATATTCTAAATTAATTTCCCTTTGTGTAATATTGGTATCTCCATTGTGATGTGGTTCTTTAACCAATGAAACGACACCTTCCCATGATATTACATGACTAGACTATTCACATTGTTTAATAGATACCTTCATCCAGCCAATATTATTTGCGATGTGTGAAAGAATTGCATCCCACTCTCAACCAAATTTTTGGTGACAATAAAAATTAAAATTCAATACAAATGTATGTTATCTTAAAAAAGTATATACTCTTAATTGATGCAATATATTGAATATAAAAATATAATTTGTATGATATATATACAAAAAAGTCACCAGTCTAATGTATTATATTGATTAATATCCACTATCTAATAATTACCTTTTGTCTTCCTTTATCTACCTTTCCCCTTTAGGTACTCCCCTTCAGAATTATTATTGGAGTCCGGATCACAAATCCGACATAAATTGAGCTTGACGCTAAATTAGGACGATATTCACTAATATACAACATGTTTTGATATACTGCATATCCCTCCATCATAGAAACATTAGTACGTTCCTGTTTTCTAACCAAAACCTTTATAAATTTCAAGTGCCCCTCAACCATTCACATGGACATTGAGTGCACAGCTCCACACAATTCAATCTCATCGAATTGTTGTATGAGGCAGTGTTCCTATACATTGAAAAATGTTGAAGGTAGATGGTTCTATATTTCACACATGAGATGAATATTTTCTCTCCTCCAATACTTTTTATAATCTTTATGGATTTATTTAGATGAAAACCATCTACAAGTGACACAAACCAATAACGAGATTTAACAAAAAAAAAATTATATTACATAACATGAATTAGTGCGCACAAAAATCAAATATAATTTTTACGATGAATTAAAAATAGACCAAGAACATGCAATAAATCACTACTTACCTAATGTATTTCACAAGATTATATATAAGTTGTTTGACGTTGTTGTCGAAGTTGCCAAGGAGAGAGAGAGGTAGAACATACTGTAACAATATACAAACCACATCATTTTTAAAACAAATAGTAGACAAAAAAAATAACAACAATATGCGTCGGAATAAAAGAAGCAATAATTATATGGATACCATAACAATTACCTTAATGAAGACATGCCAATCATGCATTTTCACCCCCGCAAAATCACCTCTCTTTGTTACAATATTCTTTATGTTCACACAAAATTTGGTGTGAAATTTATTCATGCACCCATGACCTCTTTTACAACATTACCTTTTTTCTCCATTAACATCCATGGAAGTGAGATTATATTAATTTGGTCTCTATTCTTATGAAATTGACTGATGTATTTCATTGCATGGTTTCTGTCTTCAATGTATTTTCAAATTTTGATTATTTTTTCTTTATCGCTCATTAGATCCAATATTCGCCATAATGTTTCAATCATATTCTTTCTGATATGCACTGTATCAAACAAACGATCAATTTGTATGTGCTCATAGTAGGGAAACCTACTTAATTGTTTAGGATAACTTTTGATTCCTTGTGGAAGCCCATTAACTCTTTCATGATCACGATGGACATCATGAATCATAGTTTATAAAGAAATTACAACAATTAATGCCAATTACAAAAAAAACAATATAAAAAAATACATAACATTTAATATACGATGATTCATATGTACCAACTTGATGACTTCTATTATATTGCAACTTCCATATGTGAGGTGTCATTCTTTGCAGTTGTAATGCAGTCTCTTGCTTCCCATTCAATAGATTTTTTTCGGTTGTTCAATACCTGTGATTCTTAGAGAAGAAGTTCCTATACTCTCAAACACCGCCTTTCTTAATCTTTTTGAAGGATGAGATTTGATCTTAGAACCACAAACTGGACATGCAAATTTTCCCTTTATCTGAAGAAATACATAAAGAGATGGAATATCTATGTCAATTATAATTATATATAAAATGAATGAAATATTTAAGAAAAACATGCGTGCATAGTACCACTATATTAACTAGTTCATATAATTAAATGGAATTAAAGTGGAACTTATAAATACAAACCACAAAAATGGGTTAACCCTGGGGCATCGTATAGTGTCCATACAAGCATTGCATGGAATTGAAATTCCCTTTGTCGTATTGGCCCTAGATACATCATACATAGTGATGCCATTTTATAACTTCAGTAGCTCATCTATAAGAGGTTTGATATATGCATTCATATCTTTAACTTGGTACTTACCTAATTGACCTGCACATATAAAATATATAATTATGAGTACCATTTAGATATATAGACCATGCACAAGAGAAAAATAAAAATAGATAATATGACATTAGGAAACAAAATATGACAAATGAGATGCCACTACATTAAAAATAAAAAATTTGTAGACACAACATACCTAGAATAATCATCGAAAACATTATGTGCTCTCTCTTTATTGACAACCATTGAGGAATGTTATGGTTGATAACAAAAATAGGCCACACCGTGTAAATGGGTCTCATCTCTGCAAATGGATTCACAACATCTGTTGCCAAGGAAATACTAATATTATGAGGTTCTTCTTTAAAGTGAGGCCATTTTTCCTCCATATATCTAAATGAAAAACCATATGCAGGAATTTGAATAATGTCATCTTGACTTCTGGTCCTTGCATGGTAATACTTAAATTACACTATGTTTTTGCACCTAAACAATCATTGAAAATGTGGAATAATGGGAATACAACGAAGAGCCTTGCGAGGCACCTTTTTTGTTACTTGATCTGTTTGATATCTACTGATATAACATTTCAGACATTGTGTTGCCAATTAATGCTAATTATAATATATACCATGGTCATCGTAGCATGCATGAATTGCTTCATAATGCATTCCAATTTCTTTCACGATGGAAGATAAATATCGATATGTGCAAGGTAAAATATTTGACGGTGGTAGCAAAAATTCAACTATCAAGCTACAACAAATAAAAATAAAAATCTAGTTAATATAATATATAAATAATATTACTAAAACACATTTCATCCCTATTAATTTGACTTATGAATTATCAATACAGTTATTCGAGGAATAAATATAACCTTTATCACAATCATATATATGTGATGGATTATTTTAGATACCTTAACATCCATGTCACTTATATGTTTGAAAGACCATTCATAACCTTTAAGTCCATTATCAACAATTGGAGCAAGGTTTTCACCCTAGCTAGGTGCAATATCACCTCCCTTTTGTCAAAGGGACAGAAGGGTAGAGTTCAATGGAAGAGAGGTAGCTGCAAATAAAATATTAGTAACATAGTAAACAATAAGAAAAAACTACTAAACTAAATAAAAAAATAATTATGACAAGTATACCTTCTCTTTTCCTGAAAGTGGGCCATGGTGCCCCAAACTTGGATATGGGCCATCTCTCCACAGGTTGGTTAGTATGGAGTATGCCTCAACGTACAAGATGGGAGATGGGGCCACTATGGAATTTTTGGAAAAATGATGTGATTATCATGAGAGGAATGATTCTCACCGTACTCATGAAAATAGAAAAATGGAAGAAGGAATAAGTGAATCTTATGATGAAGACCTCCACTATTTTATAGTTTTTTCTTTCCTTATCTCTCTTTTAGGGTTTCAGAACCCTATTTAGTATTTTAAGCCCCCTTTGAGGGTTTTTAAGACATTTTTGTGTTTTTATCTTATTTTGGATATTTTTAACCCTTTTTGGGGTATTTTTGCCCTTTTTTAAAAGAGATCGAAGGTAAACCATAGTTGTGGAGGTCATAGGTAAGAAACAATGGTAGGGAAATGGTGTATGTATTTGGTTTACAACACATAGAGCTAGGTGAATATTTTTTTGTGTTAAAATATTTCCCCCTGATGTGTGAGGGAAGGATCTCATCGTATGGCCAATAGATATCATAGGATCATTGGGATAGTGGAGAGACCTGCGAAGAAGAGACGATTCCTCATTTGAGACAGGATGGATTTTGGTTTTTTTATTAATATTGGTTCCCAACAATGGGTGAGATACAAAGAATCTGTGACATGTACATAGATGATGTGGGCATACCCATGCTCATAACAATGTCAAAATAATAAATAATGGGATCAAGGCTCAAAAAATATGGGAGCTGATCAATACACATACAACTATTGTTACATAATGGTGGCCTCGATGAGAGGCTGAATACAATGCTGATATGAAGAACTGATACATAGGAACAATGAAATTCTCTTGGAATGAAATATATTCATAACTTATGCTCTGTTGAACCTGGAAGTGTACATAACTAGAGAGATCCCATGATGGAGAGTCAAAATCTCTTTGGTACCATTTGCTGCATCAATAGTGGATTTGCTGAGAATTAGTGCTCTGGGGCTTCTGAACACTATTTCCAATGCAAACCAAAAATCACAAGGGACATTATCCTGTCAGGGTCCCATATTAGACTCACCGATGTGCTAGAGTCAAGTGACAACCAGGGTCTTCGAACAAATACTAAACAAACCAATACCCTGTACGAATATCAACGGTGTGATGATGTTGCTAAAGTCGAGCATGTGAGATAGAACCATCCCAAGAGGCACTAAGGACTCCTCTCAAATGGTCCAAGGAACTCATCAAAGAGGTGGATGAAACTAGGATATAGGGTCCTCTGGGTCTATCCTCTAGAATATATGTGTTGTCATTGATAGAGGGAGACCTGTAACTAACCAAATAAATGATGGGTTCTTAACTAGAAGTGCAAGGGGATAATCAAAGATGTGGATCAAGCTGGGGATTGACATAGTGAATGAAGGGACATGGGTATGGGGGGTACAGGGGAATGAAAATTCCTTTATTCATAGTATGACAGTAGTGATTCCCTGGCAGCAAATGAAACTAATACCGTGAATGTAACTGTAAAATGCAAAATACTGAGGGAAGTAACTGGATTAGTGATATCCAGGGGATCCAAGGAAGACTCATCGCATAATGATTTGAACAAAGGTGACCCAATGGGGGAAATATTCCAAACTGTAATATAGAGGGTGGCACTAAAAGACACCGTTATGACATGATGTCATGGATTTTTATCGATCCCAATAAAGTAAATGCTCGATGGTGTTTTCATTTTTTTAGAGTCTGAAAATGGGAAGAAGAATCCATTGTATTCTCTTTTTCATATTTAGTTTCCTGAGCTCAAAAAAGGATAAAAGTGTACAAAAGAGATCTCTCCCAACCTTCGGCCGAAGGAAGAATTCTTTACTGTTGCTAGTCCAAGGTTAAAACCTATACTGACTGGATGGTCATTCAAATACTTTTACGAGAATGAACAGATCCAAGTTTTCTCGGCAATATTTTCTTAATAAGAAGGCTGGAAAAGAGCTTAAAGACAACCCATGATGAGCTTTTTGTGAAGTTTGATCCCAATGCCCGAGAAAGCATAAAAGGATGTAAAGGGAAATGTGCTTAGCCTGAGTGTGCCAAGATGGTCCTTTTCTTATGATAGTCTACATAGTCCAAAAAATGAGGTAAGTGAGGATATATAGATTCCCTTTCAAATACTTTAACGAGAGTGAGAGGAGGCAATCATGCTTGGATATATTTTCATTCTTTTAAGATTCAGAAAAGAGCTTAATAGAAACTCAAATCGTACGCAAATTGAGGTGGATTCTAGGAATTGGCCCAAAACTTTATCATGAAAATGTGATACCAGGGTCTTGTCAAAAGATAGAGGATGTAAAACTGAATTCGATGGTGCAAACAACATCCCAAACAGACTCTGGATGGCTTTGTGGTGCACGAAAGGAAACAAAACTAATAGAGGCCTATAAACAGGGGGGGACCACATGACATGTGTCATTGTTATTTTTCAGTGCTGATTTGTAGTGGAGGACCCCAAAACTCTTTTGCTAATTTCTCTCGTTTCGACCTGTGGTTTTCAGTTCTGCGGCTTGTAGGTAATAGTACTCATCCAAACCATATTTTTCAGTGGTTTACTTTTGTGTTTTTCTGACCTAGGAACCCCTGCCAAATTGAAGGGGTTTGAAAAGGTTGGTTCATGCTTTTCAAGGAAAAAAATTCAACATGGGTTGCTCTTTTCAGCCAAACAGTCGCGACCTAGTCACACTTATCGTAGAGACAAGCATGACCTGGGTCGCATCTATTCAGACAAACAATACGAATGAGTCACACCTATTCAAAGGTTGAGCATGACTTGGATCACTTAGATTGACAAAAAAGTAGCGACTGTATCTATGGATTTTTCTGTGGTTTGGCATTCACTGAACCATGTTAGGAATATAGAAGGGGATTACTGCTTCGCCTCTTTTTTGTGCTCCTTATTCTTTGAGAGACTGCTGACCCTTCAGCCACACTTGGAAGTCCGATATGGCAGGTCGTAGGAGCTTCGTATGCGGAGATGGAGTGAGATGATGGTTTGTGATGGAGGCATCTTAGTTAGTCGATACTTTACTCAGGAGTTGTTATCCAAGTGGATTCAGCTCTCAGTTGTCATAGAGGACTTCACATATGTGGGCATGGACAACAGGGGAGACGCATAGATGCTCCGACCTCCCGAATAGGCCTAAGGGCCAAATGGTATGTATACATGATGTTTTATGTGGTTTAAATTCATATATAGCTCACTATCTTAGTGGTATCCAGGTTATGTGTATGACATATACTGATGATGTATTGTGTGTATGTGTAGATGTTGGACCACACCCACCCACAGGTTACAAGCGACGAAGGGGCAGGGTAGAGGGGCTGGATCCACCTGCTCCTGGGCCCCAAAGTACCTTGTGGGAGCTTCATCATGATTTCGAGTGATTGCTGGATGGAGTTACTGATGATGGATGAAAACATTTGGATGGTGATCTGATTGCTTCTTTTTACCACGCTTTTCCCGAGTGAATCCCCTTATTGAATAGGATCGCAGTCGCCGCTGAGTACATGCGGGCGGTGCCACAGGGTGACACATCAATGGAGGATGCAGAGGACTCCTATGAGGAGGAGGACTTACATGAGGATGCAGAGTCGGAGTATGAGGAGGAGGGCTCCGATTTTGACTAGCATCTATTGGGGCTACCCTTAGTGCGGTGGTGCACTAGGGTTTTTGTATCGATATTTATATTCAGGTGAGAAATCTTGTGGACCTTCTAATTTTGTACTAAACACTTATGAAATAATATAGATATATATATATTTTATGTACATGGATGCACTTTTTATGTTTTTTATGAGTCTTTTTATGATGAAAATGCCTAGATGATGTATATGACAGATGAATGCATTATTATATGATGATTCATGATGTAGTTTTTATTTCTTGTATGTGATGATGAATATGGCACTCTAGAACATCATTAGCCATTTGGTCTTCCACACTATTGAGGTTTCTGGGAACATGTGTTAATGTAATGGATTCAAAACTTCTAACTAGCTATTTAGTGCACAGGAACTTTCTAAAGAGACAAGGATAGCATACCCGATAGCGGTGATTCAACTCAGAGACAAGTAGTTGGGAGTCGAAGAAGACATCAAGGTGACAAATACCCAACTGGAGGGCAGCATCCAAGAGACCAACGACACCATCGTACTCATCCTCGTTGTTGGTAGCAATTCCAACACACATTCCATCGATATGGATCAACTCATGTGACGGGGAATAGATAACCCATGTGGTCGAGGTGAGATTATGAGACAATTTACTTGCTCTACCGATGAGGACTTGTTCAGCCAGATTATGGGTGAGGAAACAATGTAATATGGTGTCGACGCCCCTACGGTATAGAACATTCCCAATGAGGATATAGTGAGCAGCTTGGTCTCAGACGTGCCCTCTATCGTTGCTGCTTAGGTGAGCTTCAAATTTCTTGGTGCATAAGTATAAGAGAATGCCCCCATAGCATGGGTCTTCCTTGGAAATGACAAATAAGGATTCGTCGAAAAAGTTGACCGTAATTGGTGGTGATGCAAACAACGGAGGTAGGTTTGTCATCAGTGTAGTTAGCACCAAAGCTTTGTTGATTTGGGGGCAATGAATTTCAAGTCAAAATCTTGGAGAATGACAATCCACTTGGCTTCGCAACCTTGTAGGAGGTGGTGGATCAAGAGGTATCACATAGGGTTTGAATCAGCCACGACTCTAGTATGGTTTGCAAGAATGTAATGGCATAGCTTCTCAATAGAGAACACGACAGTGAGGTCCATCTTTTCTTTAGTCGAATATCATAAGGGGGGACCAGTAAACCTCTAACTAATGTAGTAAATCACATGTTCTTGATGAGCATCATCCTCTTAGACCAAAACTTTGACGACGACATTTTTGGATGCTGACACATAGAGGATGAAGTCCTTGGTGAAGTCAGGTGCATAAAACAATGGAGATGAAGCCATATATTGCTTTAATGCATCAAAATCATCTTGTGCATGTTGATCCCAAACAAATGGAATGATGGTATGAAGCAGGCATAAGAATCCATGGGATTTTGTCACATATTCTGGTATGAAGCAGTAAAGGAAGTTGGCCTTGGCTTGGAGACTCTATAATTGGCACAAAGTCTGTGGCGAGGGTAAATTGAGAATGGATTGAACTTTGAGAGGGTCAACAGCAATTCCTTTGTGAGACACAATGAACCTAAGAAGAGGGATAGTTGGGACACAAAATACACACTTGAGATGGTTTAAGCGGATTTTTTACTTGCGACATCGCAGGAAGACTTGTCGCAAGCCATCTAAGTGTTGTGAGAGCTTTTGTGAGCGGATGGTTAGGTTGTCTAGGTAGACTAGTATGATGTGAACAAGGTCATGGAAGCAGTATGTCATGGCTAGTGGAAAAGTGCCTCCAGCATTTGGAATGCCAAAGGGAATCACTCAATATGAAAATGTGCCCTAGGGGGTTGTGAATGCATTCTTGTACCAGTCTTCCTTCTGGATTTGAATTTGGTTGTATCCATAGAAACCATCCATGAAGGAAAAGACATCATGTCTGGTGCAAGCATCAATTATTTGGTAAATGAAATGATTAGGGAAGTTGTCCTTGTCACATGCCAAATTCAAATCGTAAAAATCCATACAGACGTGGATGGTACCATGTTTTTTATTCCTGGGAACCTGATTAGAAACCCAAGTGGTATATGCAATGGGGTATATGAAGCTTGCAGTGTGTAGCTTCTCAATCTTGGCTTCGATTGTGACAACCTTTGAAGGTTGAATGGGTCATTTTTTTTGATGCACAAGTGCCTTATTAGTCCATGTATCAATGTGATGTTCCACGGTGGATGGATCGAACCCAAGCATATCGGCACTAGAGGAAATTTCAACTCAAAATGGGCCTTTTAACTCTAATTCAAATTCCATTTCATCATGTGTTATCCAATGAAATTGATTTAAATTTGAAATACCATATAGGTATTAAACAATTTTTTAATATAAATTTGGGGATAGGTATCATAAAAAAAAAATACTTTTTAAAATATTTTCGACATATCTCCCATTTTTTTAACTCAAACTTCGATCAGGAGAGCTCATTGGATGCAGAATTAAATTCTTCATCCAATGAGTACCAACTTGAAGAACTTTTGATGGGCCCCGCTACCCCAAAAACAATAAATACCTAAAAAAATGTGATGATGACATCACATTTTTTTAAGTATTTCTTGTTTTTGGGGTAGCAGGGCCCGTGAAAAGTATGTCGAGTGGGTACTCGTTCGATGTGGACATCACGTTTTTTAGGTATTTCTTGTTTTTGGGATAGCGGGGCCTGTCAAAAGTATGTCAAGTGGGCACTTACTGGGTGCGAAATTTAATTCCTCATCTAACAAGCTTTCCCTATCGAAATTTTAGTAAAAACACAAGGATATATGTATTAATATGTCACAGTAATCTAGGGACTAAAACACAGTCTCATCAAAGATTAATAACAATAAGGCATGAAAATGGTGTAATAGTGCTACAAAATGAGTTTCCGCTCTGTATATTCACACAAAGAATGAGTAATACAATACAATGATCATGCTACAAGCATGAATGACAAAGAAATTTGAATTCCCAAGGAGGTCATTCGAATTGAATGAGTGAGTCTATCTTAATTGAATGTAAGCCACAGTGAACACTCAAGTTAACCACTGATCAAAACCCTAATTGACTCAACTGATCCCTAACTGAAGTCAAAGTGCAATAAATGACTAATTCTAACTGAAAGTATATCAGACACATGTCATTGCAAGCTAACCAACAAGTGGTAGTGCACCAATGACTCCAATGAACCCCAACGAGGTTAGCTGAAGTGTAACTGACCATGAGAAGTGGTTGGAGGATCCCCTGTTGACTCCAGTTCATAAAATAATCAATAAATAATCGATATAATGAAGGAAGGTGCCTTCACTGCTCTATTTAACTAATTGTAACCATCAGTTAGCAACATGGGGCATTAATGACACTTAGATCACCCTCGAAGTGCTTCAGTTAGCCTCCCTGAATGTAGGAGAAGGCTAAGTTATCCTCCTTGACTGAAGGTAGGCGTGGGTGTGATCTTCCTGATGTCATCTAGTGCTCCTCTAATGTCAATTAAGTCAATCAAACTTAGGATAGTGGTTTAACTAGGAAAAATTGACCAAAATGAGTGTGTATGTTGGTAAAATGCTAGGGCCCTGGTAAATAAGGCCATAGGTCACCCTGTACAATACTGAAACTCAAACAATGCTCAAAAACAAACTAAGTGAGGAAAAGAGAGAAAACCATTAGAGGAAATTTCAACTCAAAATGAGCCTCTTAAAAAAATTAATAAAATAATAATTAAAATAATAAAATAATATTTATTAATTTTGGAGGAAGAAAATAAAAAAATTACTTTTTTGTTTGTATTTTCGACATATCTCCCCGTGTTTTTACTCAAATTTCGATTGGGAGATCTCGTTGGATGTGGATTTAAATTCTGCATCCAATGAGTACCCACTTGGCATACTTTTGATGGACACCGCTACACCAAAAATAAGAAATACATAAAAAAAATGTGATGATTACATCGTCATCACATTTTTTTTAGGTATTTCTTGTTTTTGGGGTAGCGGGGTCTGTCAAAAGTATGCCGAGTGGGTACTTGTTGGATGTGGAATTTAATTCTGCATCCAACGAGCTCTCTCGATCAAAATTTGAGTTAAAACACAGGGAGATATGTCAAAAATACGAACAAAAAATGTAGTTTTTTTTATGATACCTATCCCCAAATTTATATTAAAAAGGTGTTTAAGACCCATATGGTATTTCAATTTTAAAGCAATTTCATTGGCTAACACATGATTACATGGAATTTGAGTTAAAGTTAAAAGGCCCATTTTTAGTTGAAATTTTCTCTAATGCCAGTGGGAAGCCCCCCCCCCCCCAAGCTGAACATTGAAAGTAGTCTAATCACCCTGATGGAATCACCCCCAATAGTGAATGGAGGTAAGTGAACTTCTTCTCTAAAAATATCTTGGTGAAGATGTCTACAATCTGCTCATCAGTCGGGCAGTATTATAGAATGATGGTCATGTCATGCACTATCTCCATGATATAGTGCATGTGGATCTCTACATGATTGGTCCTATGCTTGGTAACAGGATCTGTAGATATCTTAATAGCACTTTGATTGTCACAAAAGAGTACAGTGGACAAAGTACTACCAAGATCAAACTATGAAAGAATGCCTTGCAACCAAACTGCTTGGATGCAAGCATTCACCGCTCCTCAATACTCGGCCTATACTGAAGATAATGCCATGGAAGCCTTCTTTTAGCTAGAACAGAAAATGGGGACACCACCAAACATGAATACATATCTAGAAGTATACTTCTGATCAATATAATCACCCACCCAATTGAAATCTTTGTATCCAACCAGCTCTAGCTCAGAGTCTACATCATAGTGAATGTTGTAGGTCTTGGTTCCCTAAATATATTGGAGGATACTCTTGGCTACCTTCCAATGAATATCATGGGGATTCTGCAAGTATCTTGATACAGCATTCATGGAATAACAGATATTAGGCTAAGAATGTGTCAAGTACAACAAGCTACCAATCAGCTGTCGATAAATAGTGCAGTCCATGGTAGGTGAGATTTTTCCTTCTTCAAGGTTGATCCCTGAAAGGAAAGGGAATGGTGTAGGCCTACATTCCACCATGTTAAACTTGAATAAAAGGTTTGATATGTATTTGGACTGAGTGACCATTATCCCATCATAATTTTGCTCAATTTCAAGCCCCAAATCACTCATTTCAAATGCATTGTGGAGAGCAATTTTGATGGCTGAAATAGAAGAAACTATGCTACCTGTGATCAGTAAGTAATCAACATATAAAATAATAATAATCAAATGACCATTAGACTGATATATATACATATTTGTATCTAATATGCACCTTTGGAAGTTTTGCGAGAAAAGAAAGGAATCCATCTTGGAATACCACTCTCTTGGGGCCTGTTTTAACCCGTATAATGACTTCTTTAGATTGAAAACCAAAGATGGATCATAGATGTATCCCTTGGGATGCTTCATGTATATATTCTCATGAATATATCCATGCGAAAAGGATGACTTAACATCCATATGATGCACTTTCCAGTGCTTAGATGCTGAAATTGCTAAAACTAGGCGGATGGAGTCCATTTTTGCAACCGGTGCAAAAGTCTCATGGTAGTCCACACCTTGGACCTGAGAGAAACCTTTTGCCACCATAATTTATTTATATTTGTAGGTTCTTCCATCAGCATCAACCCTGGTCTGAAACACCCACTTTCATTGAACCAATTTTCTTCCCGGAGGAAGAGAAACTAGCTCCCAAGTAGTGTTTTTCTGAAGAGAATTCATCTCTTCATCCATGGAAAGTTGCCATATCAGATCCTTCCAAGAATTCTAGTAGTATTTTGGGTCTAAAATAATCATCAAATAATAATTTTTGGACAGAAAATTATTATAACAATAGAGAGCAATACCTTCTCATTGGAAATCAGACCGGGTTCTCCTTGGATCATCCGGATTTCCAATGTTATCTCTTGCGAAGGAGAGTGTCTGTCGGGCCCATGTGGGAAGATGATTTTGTAATTCAGGTTCTGATTCAACATTTTATGTTTGATATACACTGATATCATAAATTAGGGGATCCAAATTAGAGTCATCTCCCCCAATTTCATCATCCAAATATTCAGTAGAATAGGAAGGAAATTCAATAGTTTTCTCCTTCACTAGTTCCACCTCCTGAAGATGCTCATCGAACTTGACACTCCTTTCGATGATGATATATTTTGTTTTGATATCTAGTATCTTGAAACCTTTTGATTCATCAAAATACCCAATAAACAGAAATTATATTCTTTGCGGTTGCAAATCCCTTCTTTTATCAAGTGGAATTCGGGCCCATGTAGTGAACCCAAACACCCACAGGTTCGACACATCCGGCTTGTGTCCAAAGTATGATTCAAAAGGGGTATTCCATTTCATGGATGAGTGTGGTACTATGATATGAATTTATGCTGCAGCATGCATGTCTTCAGCCTACAAATTTGCATCCAACTTCTTTGATTCCAACATACAAGTGGTCATCTCCTTGAGAGACCGATTCTTCCATTCTGCTACGCCGTTCTGCTAGGGAGTGTAGGGAATTGAATATTGGACCTGAATACCACTTTGGGAGAATATGTGCATAAAATCATTACTAACATACTCCATACCATTATCAGATCTCAATATCCTGATCTTAAGCCCAGAGGCATTCTCGATCAAGGCCTTCAGTTCAGTGAATTTTTCACATACTTCATACTTCTTTTTGAGAAAGAAGACCCATGTGTACCTGGAAAAATAATCAGTAAAATTCAGAAGATACCTTGATCCATTCATGGATTTGATAGGCATGGGACTTCTGATATCATATTGTATCATCCCCAAGATGCATGTATCTCAGTTTTCCTTCACCCGATCGAGCTTATGCTCAGGGTGCTTTCCAACCACACGACCCTTGCAAATTCTAGTGGTTTCCATGATGACCAGGAGACCTTAAAAAATGGAGTTTTTATATAATTGTTGCAAATATTTGAATTTGAGATGGCCAAACCTCTCAGGCCATAGCCTACTAACTTTATCTCCATGAGTTAGCAGTGCAGTGGGATTTGCATCCACCACAAAGTGGGAAAACTCATAGGATTTTGTGTGATGGTTTGCAAGGCCTTTCGCAACAAGTTTCCCGAATGCAAGTTCCATTATCGCAACATCATTCAGGATGAAATATACTCTCTTAGGCACTCCTATATGTGTCATCTGATAGACACTAAGGAGATTTGATGCCAGAGATAGTACATACAAAACATTTGAAAAATAGCCATTCTCAAGATCAACCATACCTTATGCTTCTGAAATGATGGTGGAGTCATCTCCCATGTGGGTGGGGATGGATTTTCCGATCTCCAAGGATGAGAAGGAGTATCTTTCAACCATCATGTGGTTTTAAGATCCAGAATCAATCAACAGTGCTTTGGACTTTGAAGTGCTTGTCATGAGGGCATGATCTCTTTCATGCTGTGGCTCTTGATCTTGCTGATCTCTCCTCTGAAAGATTTCCTGAAAGATTGATGTGAAATCTCTCATAGAGAGAGGTAGCTTCATCAAGATTCTTCTTCATGTATTCATGTTCAGGGTGGAATCCCTTCCTGTAGTATGAACACTTGACTTTTTCCTTTCCATGATGCCCTTTTCCTTTTTTCTTCTTTGAGCCAGAAGACTCATCATGCTGCTGGTTTTCAACTTTCGGATTATGAGCTTTGAATTTAGATTTTGGGTTCTTCTACTGCTTTCCTTTACCCTTCAAATATTTGGGCCCTAAGACATGGAGGTCTTGATCATGGGAGGATCTAATGATCCCTATCTAGACAAGCTTATCATGTTCACTTGTTAGGGACTCAATGAAGGCATTGAGTGTAGGCATCTTCCATATAGGGGTTGTGAGATTCCCCACACAGAATGTAGAGACAAAAACTGAATAATCAGCTCCAAGTTTGGAGAGTATGGTGAGGATGAGCTGATAATCCTCATTCTCAACTTTGAATTGCTTCAATAGTAAGACAATGTGCTTGAACTTTGTGAAAAAGTCATTCAAGGTCTCGAAATTGGAAGGCTGGAGAGACATCAATTCATTTTTGAGCTGGTAAACTCTCAAATCATCCTGCTTTCCATACAGGGTTTCTAATTTGTCCCAAATTTCCTTTGGAGTGTTCAATCCCAAAAGATGGAAAAGAAGATCCCAGGAAACAGAGAGGCACAAGAATCTGAATGGTTCATCCTTCTTATTCAAGAATCTAGCTTTTTCTATCACAGAAGCAGGCTCTTCTTCAGTGTCAATAGTGACCCTATAGAGTCCTCTAGCACATAGTTGGATCTCCATATCTTCTTTCCTTGAGTGGAAATTTAATGGAGTCAAAAGATCTATGGAAGAAGCCATCTGAATCTGTTGGAGCAAATGCTTTCGCCTATTAAAAACCTAAAAATCACAGCAAAAGGGGAAATTTAAGGTCAGATAGCCTGCACATTTTAGGCTTTCCTCACACCCAACATAGTCAATCAAGCAAGCTTGATCAACAAGTTCCTTACTTGGGGTATTAAGTGGTAAGCCTTGGCTTCTGGTGCAGTGCTGGATTTTTGAGCTATTGCTCAGTTTTCATGCAAGATCTTTCAAAAACCTTGTTTTTGAGAGATCTGAGCTTCGTCTCACCGTGAGCTCTAATACTATATTAATTTGTCACGGTAATCTAGGGAGTAAAACACAGTCTCATCGAATATTAATAACAATAAGGAAATAAAATGGTGTAATAGTGCTACAAAATGAGTAGCCGCTCTATATATTCACACAAAGAATGACTAATACAATACAATGATGATGCTACAAGCATGAATGACAAAGCAATTCAAATTCCCAAGGAGGTCATTCAAATTGAATGAATGAGTCTAGCTTAACTGAATGTAAGCCACATTGAACACTCAAGTTAACCACTGATTAAAACCCTAATTGACTCAATTGATCCCCAACTGAAGTTGGTGTGTAATAAATGACCGATTCTAACTAAAAGTATCTCAGAAACATGTCACTACAATCCAACCAACAAGTGGTAGTGCATCAATGACTCCAACGAACCCCGATGAGGTTAACTGAATTGTAACTGACCATCAAAAGTGGTTAGAGGCGCCCCTGTTTACTCCAGTTCATTAAATAATCAATAAATAATCAATTTAATGAAGGAAGGCACCTTCACTACTCTATTTATCTGATTGTAACCATTAGTTAGCAATATCGGGCATTAATGGCACTCAGATCACCCCTGGAGTGCTCCAGGTAGCCTCCCCGAATGTAGGAGAAGGCTAAGTTAGCCTCTTTGACTGAAGGTACGCATGGGTGTGATCTTGCTAACATCATTTAGTGCTCCTCTAATGTCAATTGAGTCAATAAAACTTAGGATAGTGGTTTAACTAGGCCAAATTGACCAAAATGAGTGTGTATGGTGGTAAATGTGTTCAACAATATGTCAAAAATACAAACAAAAAAGTAGTTTTTTTTGTTTTTTTCCTCCAAAATTAATAAATATTATTTTATTATTTTAACTATTATTTTAATAATTTTTCTTAGGAGGCCCATTTTGAGTTGAAATTTCCTCTAATGGTATAGGACCAAGCAAAGATGTCATGGAACTACTGAAAAAATGCTTTGTAAAAAGCAAATTCCACAGGGAATCATGATGCTCCGAGTGTTATTTCTTCAACAACCTCCTAGTTTGTTGAGATATTGACCTTGATAGTGGGTGAAATGTTGGCCCTGTTTCCCTCTTCAAAAGCATTAGATTCCAAAATGGGCTTTCTGAACTAGTCAACCTTACCATGGATGAAATCCTTGGCTTCGACTAAATATTGATCTGATGGTGAGAAAGTTTCCTCGAGGATGAAGAACGAGCGATGCTGAATATCATCCCACGGATATTTAGGAGTTGACAGAGCTTGAAGGATCTCCTCATTGTTATTGAAAAAACGGTTGGATAGATCTGACGAATCATCTATGGTTGTGGAGATGGAAGGGTTAGTGAAGCTGGAAATCATGTAGATGGTGGTGGTTTTTAAGGAGGAAGGAGGTGGGTGAATTTCCTTGATAATAGTGACTTCGGACTCATGAGATTGTTGTCAAAGGTATTGAAGGACATATCGGCACTCAGCCAAGTCCAGGAAAGGGTGCGAATAATGGCCATATAATCCAAAAATTGTGCATGCATGGTTTGTCCTCATAGAATTGTTCTTAATAGATGGCGGGGTTGAGACAATGAATAGTGGTGTCCCCTCAACTATATCCATAGCCTCTATGTATGTATGCATGATAAGTATATCTGGGAATTTTTTGGTTGCATGACCATGGATGTCGTACAAAGCGCAACGTGGAGTTGGACAAGGTGTTGTTACCACCTAAGTTGTACTTAGTGGTTTTTATCAAGTGAGTGAAAGGAACAAAGTTCCTCAATAATAGAATAACCAGTATAAGTAACGTATAAATGCCATAAAGGGAAAGTAATGTAAAATAAGATGTATGATAGATGATAGATTACAATTTGTAGCCACCCTTATATATTGTGTGGACATCCATGAATGAAGGTCCATGTCCTTTGACCTAGTATTACATATCACTAGTTAATATTTAATGTATTTATTATTATTGTTACAATGCCTTCCCATTAAGGGAAGCTTTGTCCTCAAAGCTGTATTGATAGTAATGTCTGATTTCCTTTGAATGATTGTCTTGGGATCCCTTCCTTTTTTTATTTGCAACATTTGAGGAAATGAGCCGATATGAGTTATGGATTCCCCAGGCGAATTGTTGCATCGTATCTCCTGTGGTCCATCCCATATCTATTTTTATCGGAGCTCTGAGATCATTTTGTGGGATGATTCATCTCAATTGTTGCTTAGTATGTCGATATTTTTGCAATTCCACATAAGTATTCTATGAATATTCTTTTTGACCCTGTCATTGGTCAAAATGATGATTATAATTAGGATGTCTGTAAGGTGTAGATGTTGTTTGTTCTTCTTTCTTTTGGACTGCGGTGAGGACTGTCTTTACTTCCTCAATTTGATTTTTGGGTGCATTTTCCTGGATTTGTGCTTCTTGGTTCTCCAGTAGTTTGTTATGATTCTGAATCTTTTCGATTCTTTCATCTTGTGACTTTTTTTCAATTTCTAACTCCTTGATTTGATTCTGTAGTTCCTGATTATGATTATTTATACATTGGTTTTCTTCTTGATTTTCCATTATTTTTCTTTCGCGGTCTTCACCGGAGTGTTCCCTCTTGCTACTGTTTTTCAATTTTTTGATCTTTGTATCAGTGTTTTGTTATGATTTCGTAGTCGAAAAATCTCTTCGGTATTGCTTGATAATACCTTGTTGACTTTTGTCAGTTCCAACTTATGTGTATTCTTACTGTCGTCATGTTGTTGTTGGAGTCTTTCTTTTTGTTGTAGATGATGACGTAATTATGTTTCTTTATTTCCTAACTTTTCATGTACTTGTGCCAATTCATCTTCTTTGTCGAGGACGACTTTGTTAAGATGACTAATTTCTTCTTCCAATTTGATAATATTCCGATATGGATTTTCTTCAACTTTTTTTTGACTTTATTATCTAGTCGTCAAGTTTTTGAATGATGCCTTCCAAACGTGATATTTTCTCATGTTTATCTACTAGTATTTCTATGATTTTTCTTTTACTATCTTCCAAAAATCCAATATTCATTTCCGAGGTAGTAATCCTCAAGTTTTTTTTTTCAATTTCGAATAGTAGACTATTATTGGTGATTTCGCACTGTTTTAGCTGATTCAAAAATTCTTGTAACTGTGAATGTAATTCTGCTATCATAGTCCCCATGAATTCTTGAATTCCAGTTTTTTACCCGATCTTCTTGTTTGATAGTGGCTTTCGGTTGCTTGACGAGTTTTATTTTCTCCCATTATATAATAATTGTAATTGCTACAATTATTAAATAATTTTTATTAATAATTTTTTTTTAATATTTTAATAACAATCATACTATTATTATTATATTTTCAAAAGCTTTATATATGTTGAAAAATATAGTATAATAAATATTATTATTTAATAATAATAATTTTATTATATATTTTTTTTATATAGTGCAATGTAGTGTTTTAGAAATTAGGTTTTCGTGTGGAGCAGGTTGCGTGGAGGGTGATGGAGGATGCGAGAGGGAGAGTGGCATGGAGGGTGATGGAAGCAGTGGATGGAGGGAAGGCACGGAGGTGATGGAGGTGATAGATGGAGGCGGGATGGTGAGTTGAGGTGGAGGACGGGGAAGGTGCACCGGGATGGGGCAAGTGCGCGGAGGTTAGAGGGTGCAGAGGTGATGGAGGGCACAGGAAGATGGAGAAGTGGAAGGTGGAGGATGGAGTTCGTGTGTAGATGGAAACAGGGAAGGAGAGGGAGCTGGAGGAATGGGAAGGCGATGTCATGTGGAAGTTGGAGTAGAGGTGGTGGGAGACATTAGATGTGAAGGGAAGTGATGGAGGTGGTTGGTGTTGGTAGGTGGACGCAACAGAAGGGAGAAGAGGGATGGCAGAGTGTGGAAGAATGGAGGAGTAGAGGAGTTGGTGGATGGTTGTGGGAGGAAATGGAACGAGGGATCACATAGGAGGGAGGTAGAGGAGAGGTGGCAGCTAGTGTGTGGGTGAGAGAGGAGAAGGTGGAGCTGGAGCGTAGGAAAAAAATGGGAGCCCGAGTAGCATGGTGAATAGATGTCGAGCTGGTTGAATAGGAGGAAGAGCACTGATGTGGGAATTTTTTTATGATTTTGATGGTCAAATACCAAAATTCAGGGAAACCCTCAGTAATAGCTAAAAGCCAAAGAGATGGTTAAAGGATGAGATCTAGCCAACAAGGCTCTGATACCACTGAAAGCAACAAAGTTCCTTAATAATAGAATAACCAATATAAGTAACATATAAATGCCATAAAGGGCAAGTAATGTAAAATAAGATGTATGATAGATGATAGATTACAATTTGTAGCCACCCTTATATATTTTGTGGACAACCATGAATGAAGGTCCACATCCCTTGACCTAGTATTACATATCACTAGTTAATATTTAATGTATTTTCTATTATTGTTAGAGTGAGCCTGGTGAACCGGACAAAGATGATTTGTTCAGACTTCAGAAGACCTTTGGAAGTGCTTCTTAGAAGTGCTTGTTGTACTATAACACATGTTCATACCCCCTTGGCGGAGTTGTAATAAATGTTCTATCATGATAGTGTCTGTAAAAGACTCAGTCTCATAGACTTTATTTGTCAATCCGATCAGCCCATGGTGTTTTTCCCTTCGTTATTATTGGTTGTTGAATAAACGACTTATAATTTCTGAGTTTTTCACTCAATACCTCCAAAGTTGGGCTGGTCAGTTTGGAATTTAGGCCTATTGAGGTTATTAGAGTCTATGTGTTAATGTATAAACATGCTAGGAATTATGGTTGACTCATATGAACATATCTAAGTCTCCCTAGGTTTTTTTAATTTTTAAATTTTCTAATTTTTTCAATGTTTTTTATTAAGATTTAATTTTTCCAAAACTTAGCCTATTTTTTAATAGTTTAATTGGAAAAATTGGTTTTGTAATAAAGGTGGGATCAATAATCAGTTCCAGTGATGTAGGTGCTCATTTTCAAGCTAAGAGCACTCGGTAAACCTATAGACCCACTATTTCTAGGTTTTGAGTGATTTTCCATCACTAAGGTCAGAAAGCCCCAAAAAATCAAATATTAATTATTTAATTAATAATAAATTAAATAATGGAGCAAATCCAAAATCCTAGATCAATGGATTCTCAACCAATTTGATTGAAATCACTCTCATCGACACCAGATTAACTAGAGATTACAATTCATTGACTGAAGGGGCTAATGAGGACAGATCTGAAGTTGAATTTCAGCCTCCTTTATGGGGAATTTCACCCTCTCTCTCTCCTCTGCACATGTGGGATATTCTGGGAGCTCTGTGGTTGATGATTCACTCAACAGGTTGACGTGTCAGCTCAACCACCCCCCCAATTGACATTCAGACTCAGTAGAAGCTCAGTTTAGCTTCATATCAGGCATTGATGGACTTTCCTTCAGCTGCAGTTGTCTATCTCCTTGGTATTTGCACCCCGTCTGTGATGGGGTTTCAATTTTTTGTATAAATAAAGCATGGCTTCCTCCTTTCCAAGATAGTAAGAGTTGGATTGAGGAGATATTTCTGTTGTAACATTGTGTAATATATTTTTCTATTGGAATAAAGTGAATCTTTGGAGGCTAAAATGGTCTAATGTTCTTATATGTGTGGAATTGACATTGTCTTGCAGCTTTTTGTTACCGACGTCTTTTTCTCAATTTCTACATCTAAATCTGGTCTGGCCTAAATGATTCAGATGAATCAATAGGAGTATAGTTGGGAAAGTAATATTACTGGCTTTTCAATATCTCATAGTATATATGTTTGAAGATTCAGATTATACATGTTTAAATAAGTTTATTTGCATGTAATCCCTCTCTTTTTTCATATATCTCTATCCAGATCTCATAAGGTTTTTGTGTAGGATTGTTTCTTAGTTTTCAGGTAGCATGGGGTTGGACGAACTATGGATCTAGCTTGAATCCACTATGCATCTAACTGTTTTCTAAAGGCATTGTCCCCCAGCATTCCACTAACTAGTCTTTTTTGCAAATCCATTCCAACAACAAGCGCTCTTATGTTCCTCTTCCTCCTTCAAATTTCTTAAAATCAGTCCTGTTACTTGTTTTGCAGCTTTAGAATTGTTTAGATATATCAATTTCAGAATTCATTTTACATATATCTTTCTGCTTTAAAGCTCATAAACTAGATCTCATTCCTAAAGAAATTTTACAAGCATTCTAGATCTAGTTTTAGGGAAAATTGTCATTTTTCAAGGTTGTGAAAGTAGATCTAAAGCTTGTTGAATGCATGGTTGTTTCCTTAGAATATGAAAAGTTATTCATCAATTTAAGTGATTCATATTGGATTCCCCAAAAGCAGGCAAATATCCCAAGGAAATCTTGCTTTCCTTGGTTCCTTTTCCACTTCTTTAAAAACTAGTTTTAACTTAGAATTTTTGGATAAAACGTTTGTTCATTCAAAAGTACTTTCAAATTACTTTTGGGAATATTTAACTGTGATGAGCTTGCTAGTTTTTATCATGTGTAATAGGACCAAGCAGATTAATTTGATTTTTTTGGTATTGTAATTTCTGCTCATAAAAATAAAAATCTTTTCGAATAGGATCTTTCGAGCCTATCCACCATCCCCCCTTGGGGAGATTCGCGTCCGTGTCATTTTTTACATTTTTTCATCTTTTTTCAATCTAGTGTAGTTATAATCTATAGGATTGTATACTTTGATAATATTTTTCATTATTCAATATTTTCAACTCAAAAGTAATCATACTACTTTCCCCACGACTTCCCGATTGACCCGTAAGGGGAAAGAGATGCGTGGTAGGACTAATTAGAAAACTAGTGTTGTGTATATATGATTCCATTTTCATTAATTGTTTTAATAATCATAACAAAATCAACCCCTCCTTGATTCCCTGATTGAGGTCCACTTGGGCCGAAAGAGGTTCTTGGAGGGTTTTCTCTTTAATAAGAACACATCTTTTAAAATTTACTAAAAATAACAAAGAATCTAGTGTGTATGCTTTGTACTTGGATGCGGTTCATCCAATCAGTCAAGCTACATCAAAAGAACTTGAGTTACTAGATTAATTAGTCTTCACCTCCCAAATTGACAAACCATCAGGCGAAAATCCAATGCCTCGAACAAACTGTAAGCAGTGGAAAAATACCCAAAGGAGTGGGAACAACTGGAAAGTGACCTCGAGGCGCTGATCTATGTCACACCCTGATGGGTGCATTATGAACAATAGTCTTTGAGAAACCATTCCATGCTACAAACACCTTGCGGGTAGCCATGAAAGTTCAGTTTTGGACATACTGCAAGTACCCCTCGAGTATATCCGGACAAAGGGACTTCACTTAGTGAACCTATCACATAGGACGTACGATTGTGGGATATTAAAGAATACCCTTAATTTCTAGAAATATTTACCCAAACACTTTTTGTTGAAACCCCCTCCTAATACTTAAAACCTCCTCCCCACCCCTTTTTATACCTGAATCCTTATAAACCACCTGACCCACCCCCACCTTAAACCCCTCATCCCCCCCAATACCTACAATATATTGGTTCAATTTTTGATCATTTTAAAAGCCACAATATGAACTAACGTGATAGGATATTGGTCAACAAGTGAAGACCCCGTGTATCTGGAGTCCCATTTTTGCCTAATTTAATTCATTCACATTCCACATTAATTTAAAATCTACCAAGAGACATTTGCAAAACATTATTTCAAGCGCATGCAAGCACATTATTTTCTCTCTTGACTCCATTTAAGGAATTGGTGATTTATTTGATCACTTCTTTCGATTATATATATATTGAGTGTCATTACTGTGCTTATCTGCTTAAAATCTTGCATCTTGTTATCTTTTGTTTCATCTGGTTAATTTCAAAACTCCTAAACAACTTAATCAATATAACAGCAGAATCACACTCAGTAATTAGCCTTGGTAATTTAATAGGGTCTATCCCCCTTGGCTTTGTTAAGACTTAGCCTGAATGGAGGAGTCAAGAACAAGGTGACAACCTTAACTCAAGACTTTCCCCCAAGGACACACCAAGTGGCTTGAATATTTCTACCATCTAACCCAGGTGTGTGAAAGGTGGAAACACTTTTTGGCGCCGTTGCCGGGGATAAATCTTTTTATTCCTGGAGTACGACTTTTGTTTTCTTCCTTTTTGTTTTTGCTTTGTTTGATGAATGCTTAGAGTATATATTTAATTTTCATCTGGTGACTCCACTGAATTTTTTTCTGTTTTTATTTTTACAAAGAAAAGCAAAAAATAATTTTTGTGAGAGTTCTTAAATGTATATTTTAAATTCTCACATGGTGACTCCATTGAAGGGATAAAACCCTGTTATATCATAAACTTGAGATTTTTTTTTGTGTAGATGAGCCCATGCGACATATTAAAACCTATAAAGCTCGTCACTTGATAGATCCACCTTTTCAGTACAAGGTTTAATGGTTATATCAAATGCATACTCTTAATTTTTTATATGGATGAATTAATGGAGCAATATGGTGCCCAGATAACTGAACTTTTTAAGCCTATCTATTTCTCAAACATCCTTGGTTTTCCTAAATGTTGTGATGGTGTGGGGGATGCATATAAATGGATTGCCATACTTCATGGAAATTATTGTGATTCGGCCATATGGCATGTCAAACCTTTCCTTCAGTTGATGGTCGACTCCAATGTGCTTCATGAAGATAATATGATGGAAATGTTTGCTGGTACTTTTCGGGGTGAGGCCTGTTGTTGGTTCTATCAGGGCCTTCCTAATAAATGAATAACTTCTTTTCCAAGCTTCCTTTGGATGTTTTTAGAGCAGTGGAATGATGGCAGGGGTAGTATGAATGGTTTGAAAAAGTTCCTTGAAAATATCTGTACCTTCTACCTATCTAGGGTAGAGTATCACATGGAAACATATGATGGAACTTTTCCCATGACACAAAGTATTGAAGACTTGGAATCACTTCTTGAACATTTAAGTGAAGAGGAGCCCATGATTGAACACATTGTTGAAGACTCTCCTCATGTCACCATAGCTGAAAAAATTGAATATTTGAGATTTTCTCAAGATTGTTGCAGTGCTAATATTTGTCTAGAAAACCCTCATGAGGAAACCATTACAGAGATCGACACTTGTGAAGAAATTTATAATGTGTGTGATGACACTCCTCTATGTTCATCAATGAAGGATGAAGTTTTGGAAAGTTTAAATTCTCATAATATCTTTGAAACCAAAATTTTGAAGGATGATTATATGAACAGGAGGAGGGTAGTTATATCTCAGGATGTGATACCAGCAAGGAAGACTCTCTCACATATGACATGGATGGGAGTGATGACTATTGGAATTTCATAGATAATCCAACTTGTGAAAATCTTATTGAGAATCCCATCCATGATATTTCCAACAAGGGGAGTGTCTATTCAAAAATTTATGGAAGTCCAATCAACGATACATCCATAGAAGGGAGTGTGGATACCTGGGAAAATATTAGTATGGAAGAGGACCATTCAGAATTTTCACATGATCATCCAAAGTCATACCATGCAGATCCACACAAACGTATCAGTAATGAAGATATTGAGAAGCAGTATTGTGAAAAGTTAGATGTGATGCAGTCAACGGAATATCAATCTCAGCCATCTTCTTCACATATAGAGGTTCCTTATTATTTGGAGCAGCTTGGTGCTTATACAATGAGTTATAATTCGGTAAGCCTTGATGATCAATATGATGATATAGTCATTCCACCTCATCATGTTGATTGGTATATCAGTCCTATATAGTCATGGATAGAAGCAACTTGCATGAGAACCTACCATTTTGGGAATAACTTTAATGACTTTATTCATGCCTATGGTTTCCCATCAAACCCCCCCATTCTATATCATCACACAGGTTTGCATTCTCTAAATAAGGTATCCTTACTTTGGCAATGGTATATATGATTCCATTTTCATTAATTGTTTTAATAATCATAACAAAACCAACCCCTCCTCGATTCCCTGATTGAGCTCCACTTGGACCAAAAGAGGTTCTTGGAGGGTTATCTCTTTAATAAGAACACATCTTTTAAATTTTTCTAAGAATAACAAAGACTCTAGTGTGTATGCTTTGTACTTGGCTGCGGTTCATCCGATCAGTCAAGATGCATAAAAAGCAATTGAGTGACTAGATCAATTAGTATTCACCTCCCAAATTGACAAACCATCAAGCAAAAATCCAATGCCTCGAACAAACTGTAAGCAGTGGCAAAATACCCAAAGGAGTGGGAACAACTAGAAAGTGACCTCGAGGCACCGATCTCTGTCACACCCTGATGGGTGCATTATGAACAATAGTCTCTAAGACTTCGTTCCAGCCCACAAACACCTTGCGGATAGCCGTGAAATTTTAGTTTTGGACATACTCCAAGTACCCCTTGGGTATATCTGGAGTGCCCTTTTCTCCTAATTTAATTCATTCACATTCCACATTAATTTAAAATCTACCAAGAGACATTTGCAAAACATTCTTTCAAGTGCATGCAAGCACATTATTTTCTTTGTTGACTCCATTTAAGGCACTGGTGATTTATTTGATCAATTCTTTAGATTATATATATATTGAGTGTCATTATTGTGCTTATCTGCTTAAAATCTTGCATCTTGTTATCTTTTGTTTCAACTGGTTAATTTCAAAAATCATAAACAACTTAATCAATATAACACCATCACACTAAGTAATTAGCCTTAGTAATTTAATAAGGTCTACCCCCCTTGGATTCGTTAGGAGTTAGCCTTAATGGAGGAGTTAAGAACAAGGTGATAGGCTTGACTCGAGACTTTCCCCCAAGGACACATCAAGTGGCTTGAAGATTTCTACCACGTAACCCAGGTTTGTGAAAGGAGGCAACAGGTGCATCTGTGACTTTGGTGGTTTTTCCCCTAGCCTTCTTTGGAAGAGGAGGAGCTAGTGTAGGAGTGGCATGCCTTTTCAATATGTCAGCATGAGGGCATGAATCCATTGCAATAGGTTGTATAGGAGTCAGTACTACTTGGGGAATCGGAGGCAGTGTAGGTGGGTCAAGGTACCACATAGAAAAAAGCCAACATAAAATTAGGTAGGTTGATTGTAGCCATATCACGATTACTCACAATGCCGGATGGTGGAAATGGGAAGGGAATTGTATGGATTGGTAACGAGCCCCAATAATTCACAGGTGACTGAGTTTGTGGTTACAATTCCTATTGTGGTGTGGGAAAAATGGTTTTGGATGAGAGGACACGCAAATATGTTGTTGCAGACAGCTCTGGTGGAGGAGATAAATATGGGAAAGTGGTCATTGTATGTGTGTCGACAAAAAATCCTGGGCCTACTGGAGACAAGGAAGGGATGGCTATCCTAATCGACGGTTGGGATGACATGGTTTGGTGTGGCCAGCCCTTATGGATCATAGTAATTAAATTTTTTAACCATCACAATATTCCCATCATGAGGAAACATCATAAGTCAAAAGACAGTGGATGCGACCGCTCTCATGGCATACATGTAACTACGTCTGAGAAGGAGGTTATAATCAAGTTGGGAATTAACAAACTCTATGTCAATCAACACCATTTTACCAGCTAATGAAATAGGAATGTTCAAGAGAATTACCTAGGCCTTTGTAGAGATACCATCATAGGAGCGAAGGGTAGTAGTCAATGGTTGAAGGGTGGGGGACCCCAGTTTCTGCCAAACAAAATTTGACATCACATAGGTGGATGCCCCTTCATCGACAATGCATTGATGGATAGCCAAATTCTAAATTGAGACTAAAATATGGAAGGTGATGGTGGATGTAATTCTTGGTTCATCGTGATCCAAATCAAATGTGATTAATATCGAATCAGCGGGATCCACGTCACCTAGTGCAGATAGCAATGCTTTTCATTGTGTCAGGAAATTTTTGAGCACTTCTAGAGTGGACATGGTCATAGGTGATTCAGTGAAGTCATCAACAATGTTATAATTTAAGGCATCTCAAGCAGTCGCATTGTTGGCGATACGTCGTATAGGGGATCATGCACCTATAGCTGCCCCATCTATGGGGGGTGTAGGTAAGTGGAGGGGCATGCCGAAAGTGTTAGAATTTGATGTTGTTGATGGGTTAAGGGTCTCCATGGTGGACCTGTATTGGTTGCACCTAGTATGGAGATTTTCCTCTTCAGCTGACAGTGTCATCGAGTGATGGATATCGTTTTTTGAAGGTGGAGCCGTTGCAGGGGCTATGGAATGTACATGAGTTGCGGGGGAAGGTGTGGGAAAGGGTGCGGTTGCAACCAATCCTTGGAGAGGTAACAATTTTTGGAGCACCAACGGTGGAGAACCTGGTGGTGTTGGTCTAGGCTGAGCTTAGGCTACCATATGGTATGAAATTGAGCTTCATCTTGGACAAGTTTTCAAACACGGGCCATGTGAGGGAATTCATGAGTGTAGTGACCATAGACGTTGCACAATTCACACTAATGATTGGTTCGTAACTGAGGGTTCTTTCCTGATCGGTCAGGATGTCGAGGGTTTTGTGTTGGATGGTTAGCAATGCTATTGTTGGAAGGATTAGGCTATTGGTCTCCTCCTTGTTGTTGATTATTACCTTGGTTCCTTCCTCTATTTATCTTACCCTGCTCTGTTTGGTTGCTGGGGGTGGGATGGTTGGGAAGGTTTTGTTGGGAGAAAACATGTCTCATGGAAATAAGAGGAGCTCAAGGGGATAAAAATTCAGTCATTGGTCCTAAATACGGTCGTGTCGATTAAGTCGCTACATGGGCATGCTGATTTGGCGCGATCTGAGCATAGGAGGATGTGGCTTCGGACTGAGCCATCATCCATGAGTAATAGGGGATGTGGTTTGGTTGCACAACATTATGGGTGTTTCTTGGAGGTGATAAAATCATAGGAGGTGCTGCATGACGAAGCCGATGATGCCATCTATAGAATGGGATGCCCCTGGTGTATCACAATGAGAGGTACCGACACGAGGAGCATCTAGTATAATGGTATACAAGTATCCAGACTGGGTGTATATTAAATTGAATTGTTGGGCCTTCAAGATATCCTACTCCTCATATTGGGGATGTTTGGAGGTGAAACATTTGGCTATGGGAGGAAGCTAGGTCTTGAAGAACCAATCAAGGAATATCATGTCATCCAGTTGGATCTTCTATAGGTTGCATCACTGCCACCACTCATGGATGTGGCTTGTGATGTGAGTAGCAGTATTCTGATGACATGAAAAGAGGGTTTCCATGCCCTCATCATATCTGATAGGGATTTGGAAGTACTGGAGGAACATAAAGGATAATGAAGTGAAATCAGGGTAAAAGGATTGGGGAAGTTTGATATACCATTTTTTCATAGGACCTGTGAGTGTGTGTTGGAATAACCTCAGTCTAATCGTATCGTCTATAATGTTGTTTGACATGCACCATAAATGAAATGACATAATATGATGTTGGGGGCACTCTCCCACCTTTCCTTCAAATTTTTGAATGTCTGAAGAAAATTTGGTTGGCATGGGAGGCCAATGAGCTTGATGGATGATGGGGTCATTCGTCAATATGGCTAAGTCTGGTAAGTTAAGATGAGCCATAAATGGTAGGTTCAATCTGAGGTTGGTTCAGGAGGAACCATTGATGGTGTCAATATTTACAGGACCAAGGTGTCCATGTGTTACTAGGGGAATGGAAGGAGGACCTCCAACCATAGGGATTGGCGAAGTGGTTGTGGAAGAAAAAAGACCGCTTCTCCTAGCCATAAAGGGTGGAATTGTAGGGATCGTGGGAGCTAGTGAGGGGCCTCTACTAATGGGTAGTGAACCTACAACAACATGAGTAGTGGTGGTGGGTCCACTAGAGGGGATATTTGTGATTATGGGTGTCAGGGACATGGGTCCTCCACAAACTATCCCTCCCTGGAAGTGATCAGGATGGATACTAGCCATGGTCTAGACGGGGAAGTAAACAAATGAGGCTCAGACTGGTGGAATCTGAGTCAAAATAAGAGGTCATGTGTCCTTACCAAGGTGAGGATGGTTTTTAACGATGGCCTCGACGGTGACAGTATAAATACCCAAACTTAGGGGGGTTCTCCCTAAGTCGTGAGGAGGAACATGGTGGATTAATTATGGCTTATGGTAGTAACTGGTAATCAATTTGGACCTCGGTTTAAATTGGCTTACTATTGGTTCACAAGTAGTCACTCAACCACCAATACTACCAGAAGACAACGCTTTGGCATCTTCCTCACAAGGCTATATCTAGTCAATCGGTGGGGGTCATTGCCCATTTTGCTTAGTAATTCCTCTCATTTTCTAGTAACTTTGGAATTCCTATGGTATATCTCACATTGAGTTTTAGGGAAAATTCCAAGCACTTCCCACATTTGTTGCGGATGAGACTTATGTCCCAAACCGAAATATTATTAAGTAAGTTGGTTACTTTTATGGTTTTACTCGAGGTCATGAACTGGGTTTTGTTTTATTATTTGGTGTGAGTATTTGCACTTGTGTATGAAATTGTTCCTTTTAATTTCAATTATGCAATGAACAAACAACACTAGTTTTCCTGCAAGAAACAAGCAAAGGGCTTGCAGCAAAGCAGGTTTGAATGGTAAAATTAAATAAAAAACCAAGTGCAAGATAAACTATAATAATGGGTGACTAGCTATAAAGTTTGCAAGTCAGTAGTGTGACTACCAAACCTTTGTATCCTTCAATTCCAAGAGGGAGTGATGGGTTCTCATCAAAGTGGAAACAAGTCCACCCATATATCCGTAGGTCAAACCCCAAGTGCTCGGTGCTCAACAAGGAGGACGCGAACGCCGTGAAACCCCCATTTGTATCCACTCCCCATACCTCCAAAGTTCACTTATTTTTAATGGAAGAGAAAAAATAGAAAAAGTGGATTCCTATTACTAAATGTACTCAACCCCCCGCTATATCTCAGAAGACCCCAGAGGGTGATGACCAAGTAAATTAGGAGGGATTTCTAACTTTTAATAATAAAAAACAGAATGTAAATTGCATAAATTAACACAGAAACAAACAAATCACATGTAATAAATCAAATAGTGACTGTTGGCCCATTCAAATAGGAAAAAAAAGAGGCAGATGGGTTCTGAAATAGACAGGTCGCTTTTAAATTTTGGATAACGGCAAATGGGTTGCAAAAACACACCACATAGCAGTGACTAGGTCTCCTCTGTTGCAAGAAAACAATCATGACTTTTCCTTGGTAGGAAAGTCATGGATTTGTTTCACAAGGTCACGACCTGGGTCATGGTTTTTTGGCCCAAAAGTAGCCATTAGGTTGTGGGTTTCAGCCCAAAAGTGGTGACTAGGGATAGAACCAAAAAAAATTTGAAAAGTGAGGTAGTAGGGGCCGAAAGGAACATGCACTGGTGTCGTACACACTTGGATCGGCCTTGTGGGGGCCAATCATGGATGACTATGAAGAAAAACAAAAAAAATACCTATAAAACAAGGGATCCAGTGGGATCAACTAGTATGGTCTCCAAAACTGTAGCTATGTTTTCACCCTAGCTATGTGCAAAAGAACCTCCCTCCCGTCAAAGGGACAGAAGGGTAGAGTTCAATGGACAAGAGCTAGCTGTAAATAAAATAATAGTAACACGGTAAACAATAATAAAAAACTACTAGACTAAATAAACAAAAAAATGTGACAATTATACCTTCTCTTTTCTTGAAAGTGGGCCACCATGCCCCAAACTTGGATATGGGTCGCCTCTCCACAGGATGGTTAGTATGGAGGATGCCTCAATGGAAAAGATGGGAGATGGTGGGGTTATGGAATGTTTGGAAAAATGATGTGATTATTATGAGAGGAATGATTCTCACCATACTCATGAAAATAGAAAAATGGAAGAAGGAATAAGTGAATCTTGTGATGGAGACATCCACACTATTTTATAGTTTTTTCTGTCCTTTTCTCCCTTTTAGGGTTTTGGAACCCTATTTAGGGTTTTAAAACATATTTAGGGTTTTAAGCCCCTTTTGAGGGTTTTTAAGCCCTTTTTTATTTTTAGCCCTTTTTGGAGCTTTTTATGCCGTTTTGGAGCTTTTTCGCCTTCTCTTGAGCTTTTTTTGCCTTTTTTTGAAAGAGATCGAAGGTAAACCATATTCTGGAGGTCATAGGTATGGAAAAATGGTAGGGAAATGTTGTATGTATGTGATTTAGACCATATATATCTAGGTGAACAATTTTTTGTGTTAACAACAATATAGTAGAGAGAACATTTGTGTTGGAGCCTTCATAAAGGGGTTAATATGCCTTCTCAAGAAGAGGTAAATTGTGAAAATCATCAAAGTCATCAATATTTTCATGATAATCAGCATCATGATCATCCATTATAGCATTAAATGAATCATTCATCAATGTATTTTTACCATCAGCTTCAATTATGTTATCAGTATGATCATCTTCTTCAATATGATCATTAACCTATTCTACATTATTCATAGCTCCATGTCCCTCCAGTACGTGTTCTAAAAGCACTTCCTCTAGATGATATGATATAGGATGTATTTCCTTTATAATGACATGAAAACATCAATATATATAAGGTAATACATGAAATACTAAAATAATGCATACATTTATCAAAGCAATCAATATAAAAAACTTTGTAATGCAACACTTACAAATGGACGATATTCATTCCCCCCCTCAGCGTGTCCATGTTCCCTATAATGTTTTATGGATTTTTTGATGAATAATATTCTTCTCCTCTTAAATAAACTACACTGACTACATGGACAATAACATTTCCCATCACCCTTTCTTTTCACTCCATCCCACAATCTAGCAGAAATTGTCAATTTTGTTCATCTAGATCAAGAATATTTCTAATTGAAATTTTGTCACAAAGGGATTGAATGAAGAATATAGATGACCTTAAAAAATAAATCTCCACACATCACTATTTCTGCAAATCATATGTCAGAGAATAAAATAATTTTTTCAAACCCTCTATCAAAGAATAAAATAATTTCCGCAAACCGTCTGTTGAAGAACAAAATCATTTCCACAAATCGTCTATCGAAGAATAAATTAATTTTCACAAATCGTAGCTTCTATAGAAAACATGTCAGAATGTTTATGTAATTTATATATTTTCAAATTCAGTGGTCATTGGATATTCAATGACTTGGAGCCTAGTTACTGCTGTAAGAACATGCAATATAGGAGGGAAATCTGAAAACATGGATGTGGAAAATATGACAATGAGACGTCGAATATCCGACAATGATATGTCGAAGATTTGAATACAAGACGTTGAAGATCCGACAAGTTGAGGTAAAAAATACAACAATGATAGGTCGAATATCTAACATTAGGAACATAAAAAATATGGCCATAAATATGTCTAAAATACAATAGGTAATTCTATTAAATAAAAAACAATTAAGCATATTTCGTAATTTAAAAGTGAAATCCGACGAAACAATTTTTTTTGTCGGATGTCGTCGAATTTTCTCGTCAGATTTTGGGTTCAAATATTCTTGTGAATAAATATAATATTTAATTTTGTAATTCCACACAACAAGAACCAATTTTAAAGCATTGATTGCAAAGAATAAAAAAATTATATATGCCAGTCATCGTTGGGAGTGTTTCCATTTCCCAAGTGAAATGGCCTATCGTGAGATATCCATTTCTCCTTTTCTTTTACAACTTGAGAGAAGGGATTTTAGACAAATTCTTTTTTGATATTTTTTTTTCACAAAGTTTGGTGATAAAGTTGTTAGTTTTTCAACATTTAAGCTAGCATTATGTTAGGATCTTTTCACTGAGAGAATAACAAGCACAGCAATAACATAAGCACACCATAAGAGACAAGAGACACAAAGAGTTTTGATTGGGAAAACCATAAATGGAGAAAACCCGGAAACTTCCTCAAACATAGAATCACCACAAGATGTAAGACCCCAAAACAGTAAGATGCACTCCCAACAGCAGTAGTCTTCTTCTTCTGTCTAGTCCCTGTATTTCCTTCTTCACTACTGCACCACAGTTGAGTGAGTGAATGATGTGTATTATAAATAGAGAGTATCACTCTCTATTTATATTCTTCCTTTCACTTGAAGTGCACTTAATAACGTAGGCTCAACTTACAATTACTTACTCGAGCCTAAACCTTAATTAGTGTATAATAACTCAAGTGCCTCGAAAGTGTGGGGACTTACCTAATGACTTGACAAGACTTGTTTACATTATTAATCCTCCTGATCGGAACATCAAGGCATGACAACATGACTTAAATACATAATAGAAACATCCCGGAATAAACATCGGGTTTCAATACATAAGATACATAGAATAATACATTCCGAAGTTACATATACATCAACACTCCCTCTTAACTAGGAAGGTATTCTTTCGACATGATTTTCAGCACTGGTATTCTTCTCTGTATCAAATGGATCATCTTTGTCTTCAAGTCATCTTCATCTTCAAATCATCTGGATCTGGATCATCTCTCGATCTGGATCGTCATAGAACTGGATCTGGATCATCACTCGATCTGGATCATCATCACTGGACTGGATCTGGATCATCACTCGATCTGGATCATCTCTCGATCTGGATCATCACTACTGGATCTAGATCATCACTCGATCTGGATCTCTCGGAGTCATCATAACTGGATCTGGATCATAGCTCGATCTGGTCATCATCATGTGTGTACTATCTCGTCATAGGAAGTTCTACAGAGCCAGCCCTTTTTCATGCTAGTTGTAGGCCTAGCCACCAGGTAGGTCTTCACCCAGCACTTACATCTGACCTACTCGTCAGAAAGGCACACCCAGCACTCACATCTGATCATGTAGTAAACTACAATCACATCAGAAAGTCCCAGCACTCACATTCACCAGCATGGTAGGCACATCAACTACCATCTATGAAATGGCTCTGCACTTACATCTGACCTACTCGTCAGAAGGGCACAATACTCACATCCATCCAGGATGGAACACATCCTGCTCACAATAATGGAGGAGTTCTGGACTTCCATCCAAGCTGGAACCACATCCGCTCACAATGATGAAAGAACTCTATTCTTTTCACCCAGGCTGTAACCACATCCGCTCACAATGATGGAAGATTTCCTCACTTTCATCCAGGCTGGAACCACATTCTCTCACAACGATGAAAGAAATCTGTTCTTTTCACCCAGGCTAGAACCACATCCACTCACAATGATGAAAGACTCTCATCCAGGCCAGAGCCCCTCCTACCACAGTGATGAGAGATTTGTGCACTCACATCTGACCTGGTAGGAACTGAATCCTACACCCTCGTCAGAATGGCCCCCAGTCCCTGACTGAGCTACCTGGTAATGGACCAAGCACCTCCACTCTCCCTAAGAGTGGCAGTTTCCCTTACATCTGTCCTACTCGACAGAATTGCCAACACTCACATCTTCCATGGAAGGAACTTAATCCTTTAGCCATGAACATAATGGCTTAGCCCTTACATCTGACCTGCTTGTCAAAATGGCTCTCTCAGTCCCTCACTGAGTGTTCCTGGTAAATGACCAGGTGCCTCCATTCCCAGAATGGCAGTCAGCACTCATATCTGACATGGAAGGAACCAAATCCTCTCACCATGACAGAATGGCTTAGCCCTTACATCATACCATGGAAGGAACCAATCCTCTCACCATGTCAGAATGGTTATGGGTCTCATCACTTTCTCTTGGAAGGAACCTCGATCTAGAGAACACCAAGTCTCTCTTTGAAGTACTCAAACTTCAGCCTAGCCAATGGCTTCGTCAATACATCAGCTATTTGTTCCTTCGTCGCAACATACTAGAGCTTCATTGCTCCTCTCTACACCATATCCCTGATATAGTGATACTTGATCTCGATATGCTTCGACTTGTCATGGAACAATGGATTCTCTAACAAATTCAGGCAACTCTGGTTGTCACAATGTATACAAGTAGCATCCAACTGGAGATCAAATATATCATATAGTAGCTTCCACAGCCATACTTCCTCACAACTAGCTGAACAAGCTGCGACATACTCTGCTTTAGTTGTACTCAGTGCCACACAGGATTGCTTCCTACTAAACCAAGAGATCACACCTGATCCCATACTGAAGCAACATCCTGAAGTACTCTTCCTGTCGATGGCACTGCCTGCCCAATCTGAATCAACATAACCCTCCAGGTTAACCTTCTGATTCGCATCGTACTTGAGACCATAATCAACTGTACCCTTCAGGTACCTCAGAATATGCTTTGCAACAGTCAAGTGAACACTTCTCGGATCTGTTAGTTTTATACACCTGAGTGGCACCTCTCCATCCGAGTGCTGATATCCCTCATGTCGGCACACCAAAGGACACTTATGGATAGAGGTTTTCCCTTAACACTATAGCTTGGCTTGTCATGAAATACATTCTACCTTTATCCAGCTAGTTACTTTTCCATTTTTCCATGTTGGGATGTATTCGTGACTCTCTTTTTAGACAACTCGCGCATCATTCGCGAGTTTCCTTTACAGCAAGTCGTGAATCCATGTATTCGCGGGTTCCGCTTATACAGAGTCACGAGTCATTCGCGGGTTGCTCTACTACATACCCGCAAATGTGCTTCTTAACATGAAAACATAAAAACATGCGCTAGTGGGAGTTTAGTTAAGTCATTTTACTTAATCTCTCTAACTGCTACAACTTCCCCAACCTTCGAGAACTGCCTTATTTCACCCATATAAATACAGGCCTTGGGGAAGGTTGTAGGGACTTACACTTTGAGAGAAAAGTTATGCTGGTGGATTGTTTACAGAAGTCTTTGGAGCAGTGAAACTCAGAATCCTTTGGTGACAGAGGAGTCCTTGTCTCAGATGTTTGGTTGTACTATGAACTTTCTCATTATTGATAATAAAGAGATTACTTCTTCCACATGTGTCTCATATATCTTGGTTTGATAATTGTTTATGCTTCAGTATTTCATATTTGATTTATCTAACTTGTTAATATATATATATGTGTGAATCACTCTGTATCTGGAAGATTGTCTCTGAACAGGTGAAAGAGGAGTGAACCTTCAAGACTTTGGAAGTGGAGCAGATTGGAAGAGGACTAGCAAGGATCGAACTTCGTTTAACAAGTAAGTTCTTCTAACCCTCCTATTTCCTATTCTGCACTTTAGAAATCAATTGTCTGCAAGTGGTTGAGTATGTTGGTAACCCCCGACCTACGATTATTAGGTGCATAATCCCTTACAACAGAACTGGCGACTCCACTGGGGATCGAACCCAGAATCTCTGGTTTCGCAGACCAGTTTTGCTTGTGAGTCTGTTTGTGGTTTTTTATCCTGGATCTTGCTTACTTTAGCGTTTGAAAGTCTTAGGGTTTTTTCTTTGCTTTTAAGAAAAATTTTATACCCATTCACGGGTTTTTCTACAGAACAGCCGCAAGTATAAAGTTGCATTCGCGGGTTGTTATACTGCACAGTCGCGAGTCATTCGCGAGTTGCACTGTTAGACAGTCGCGAGTACTCCTGAGAATTTGTATTTTTAAAGAAGAGTTTGCTTGGTTCTTTTCTTGCTATAGTCCTTATTTTCTGAGAAGACTTTCTTTAAGAATGCTGTAGAGTTTGTTTGATTGCCTCAGGTGATCACATCTTAAGTGCTTTTTGAAAGCCATTGAGTCTTTTTTACTTGGTTTATTTTATGTTTGCATCCTGAAGCTTTTGGCCTGTTTGGGTTCTTGGTTCAAGTGTCTCAGTCCAGATCAGTGATCAGGGTCTTGGGCTCTGTTTTTTCCAGTCTCCTTTCTGACAGTTACTGGTTTGCACTTGCCTTTTTAAGTCTACAGTGGTTTTGTGTCATTGTTAGCACCCAAGCTAGGGTTCCTAGCCTGCTTTTCTTGCTGGTCTGTTGGTTCTGTCAGCCTGTTTGTTTGAGTTTGTAGTTTGTATACAGTTCATAAGTTTCAAGTTTACTCAAACATAGTGCATTGTAGATGCATAGTAGATTTTTGAGCAATTTTTAAAGTGAAAAGAAAACATAGTTAGTCTTTTGCATTGTGATTTTTGCATAAGTAGTGTTTGCTTCATTTTAAAAATATAATCTCAGAAAATTACAAAAACATAGGCTTAGTTTCTCTTATTAGTGCTGTAGTCCATCAATACATATTTGAAAAAATGAAAAGAAGTTTGTTTTATAGTAGTAGTTCGCTTTGAATGCACTTTACTTTCATTTATTTCTTGTTGAGTCAAAACACCATATAGTATATCACTTCCATTTCCTCTTGAGTAAGAAACAGCCCTTAAAATAAACGTATAAATTAAAATTTACTAGTAAGTTTTATTTCTAGGGTCCTTTCACCTACTATCTTAGGCTAGACTTGTGGGCTAGGGAGTGTAAACTTCCCACAAGTTATAAACTCAGACATAGTGGACCGTTCTTTAGGTAAATCCTTGATTCTACCACTGTATCTGGGATGCTCCTCTCAAATGGGAGTTAAGCACTAGGCCGTGTGGAAGCTTCGACAGAGGAGATAACCCTCCGAATCCTTGTCAAAACATAACCCAGGACTTTTACGCATCTGGGGATTCTGTCCTAGACAGAGTTTCGGGCTTAGCTACCATGCCCATGCATACGAGTTCAGCTTGTGACTGTCCCCCCAGACAGCTGGTATTGTCAAGGTATCCTTTAGTCTCTTGTCTTCTAGGGTTCATACCTAGGTAAAACGGAAGTTTATTTCTGGTTCACCTTGAACGGGCTTGGAAGGTAACCCTTGTGGAAAGTACAGGAGGGTGGTGGGTGATTCCTCCGCTTGTGCCTGAGAACCCCTCAAGGACGCCAAGTAATCGTTCATCGGCTTTCTTCAGGAAAGCATATCTTTATACCCTGGTTTGATTGCTTGAGACTCTAGGATCTTTTTAGTGTATGCTCTATGGATTTGCTTGTGTTTAGTTGACCTTAGGGTGTGATTAGTCAAATTTTTAATTCTGGAGGACGAACTTGTTAGAAGGTCAATAAGGTTGAGAAACCTTCCTCCTCTCACTACATTGGAGCCTCCACCTTTACCCCAAAGGTGGAGATTAGACATAGACAGTTCTTTTGAACTAGTAGGAATAAGTGAGGTTCTTGGTGAACCGGAATTGATAGCTAACCGTTTTGATTTTGACACGGTCGAGATAGAAGAATTGCAGACTGACGAGTTTGCAAGAAATTTTAACACTCCCTTGACTGATCTTAATGATACTGTGATCGTTCAAGTTAGACCTTTTAGTTCACCAGTAGTAGGTGTCCCTTTGAGTAGAGTCATGTCTCCTGCGGAAGAAAGTCCATTTGTGTTTACCTCAACCCTTCCGGTTGAAGGGGTACTACCTTCCCCGGTTAGTGCCCCTAGATCTAGTTTGCCTTCTACACCTTTAACTCTAGCGAGCCGGGTGGTTCAACCACCAGTTCACTCCAACATAGGAGGTATTTTTGGTAACACGGTTGCTGGGATCCCCAGTATACCTACCATTCCTTCTTCCTTCCCTTACACTACTCAGAGTGGTTGAGTAGGATCCTCGGCTTATGTCCAAGGATTTCCTTGGAATGGGGGGCACATTCCGCCATCCAGTCCATACATAGGTCCATCTCCTTCATATGTAGGAGTGTAGTTTGGGGGAAAAACCTCTTATGGGCAGAGCTTCCATACCCCTATTTCGTTCCCATACATGAGCTCTCCCTTTTCTTTGTTTAGCAGAGGGATACCTGCTCCAGTCTTTCAGACCCCAGATTCTATGGGGATGGCCCGAACCACTTACACTGCACCTCCCACCCAAAATCCTGTGGCCTACGGATGGAATCCATTTCAAGGAAACCTTCCCACTTCACAATCGGTGTCAGGGGGAAACCCCACCTTTACCTATGGGCATTCAGGGGCTGGACCCTCTAATCCCTAAGCCGACACATCTAGTGCACCGATTAGGCCCAAACTCCCTTTTCTGGCAACTTTGAACTTGCCAGACTTATCAAAATTGATGAATGACCTGGTGAGGCATGACCCTTTGTGTCCACCTGTTCCCACCAAACTTCCCTCGGACATCCCTAAGTTCGAAGGTAAGGCTGGTGAAGATCCTGGGGCTCATGCTACCACCTTCTATTTATGGTGTTCTTCCAACTCATTGAATGAAGATTCCGTAAGATTGAGGTTGTTCCAGAGGACCTTGACTGGCACTGTGGAAAAATGGTACATTGAGCTACCTTCTGCTGCTTTTAGTAGTTTCTGGGACCTAGCTAGTGCTTTCCTCAGCCACTTTCAGCTTCTGGTCCGTTACGATTTCAGAATAGACTTGTTGTCTACTTTCAGACAAAACAAGGCAACCTACATCTCAGATCATATCCAAGAGTGGAGGAGGTGAAAGAGTCTTATCAAAGCTACCATCCCTTCTAATTTTCTATTAGAGTGGTTCCTTAATTCATTGTTGCCATACATATCTAAGGATGTTTCCACATCAGGAGTGACTAGTGAAGAAGAATCCATACTCAGGGCCCAACAGTTAGACTTGATTTATTCACAGTCTGGGATTCTATATGAAATTATCCCTGAGGCACAAAGGCCTTCACATGAGGCCGAGAAACCCAAGCCTGGACCCCATGCCGATGGTGTGGTTGGGTCCGTCAACTCTCCCATTGTAGAGTCTTTGACAAAACAACTTCACCAATTGTCTGTCAAACAGTCTATGGCGGAGGTAGCAAAGGATGCCCCCTCCTCCCAAAGTGCAAATGTTTTTGCGCAAACCTCTTCGAAGGGCAATCAGCAGCCCGACGGGAAGAAGAAGAAAGGTAAAAAGGGAGAGGGAAACCAAAATCAAAACAAGCCAAAGCCCGGAAACAATGCTGATGGGGGAAAAAAGGAAAAGAAGAAAGTCAAGTTCCCTTGTAAGTTGTGCCAAGGGGACCACCTTACTCATCTTCTTCCCCTCATGGAACAAGCTCAGAAGCTGCTCCAAGCTCAACCACCGGCTATCCTGAAGGATCCGTTTCCCCAAGGGTAGAATTCCGCTTCAGCTTCTACCATAGCAGGGAGCACTCAAGCTGCCCCTGACCCCAATTATATCAACATGGTTAGATCCTCAACTTTGTTACAAACCAGGAACAAAAACTATGAGAAAGAGATCGATGAGAAGGGTAAAGTTGTAGTTGAATCTTCCAACCCTCTCACTATAGAGAAACCTGCAGAAATAATGCCAAAGATACCCAAAGGTGTCTTTAAGAAGACATTGCATAACCCAAATGCCAGAGCCGCTTCTAACTACTCAGTGGTTGAAGACTTGGCTCAGACTCCATGTGCAATGTCAGCTTTGGAGGTGCTGCAGAGCTGTCCCGCTCAACAGGATGCCCTCTTAGCAGCTTTAGGTATCATGGACTCTTCAAGTCTCACAGTGAAATTTCATCTCTCTGATGTCCTCCCAACCCCTCAGGAACCGGAAGTGCCCTTATCTGCAGTGGAAGTGGCATATCAAGCTATTACCCAAACCATTGTTGAGCCCATTCCAGATCCTCTTACAGTCTTGGATGATCTGGAAGAAGTCTATATGCCCGCATGGGCGGAAAACTCTTTACATTCCATAGATTGCTTAGACACCGTTTTACCTTCTGATGAAGCTATTTTGGAAGCTATGTGTGCACGTGATAAGATATGTGAGGATCTTCATCACTGATCTTATTTCCTTCCAGAGCTAAGCAAGATAGAAAACCAAGAGTTTCATGTGAGACTGTCGGATGATGTTGATACACCTGTTAACCCTTTGCCTAGGGAGGGAGTGTTTGCCGAGGGGAATATGGAAAACATTTCTGCCACTATAGTGATCAACATCTCTATAAAACCAAATGTCATGGAAAATATCTATATAGGTGCAAACTGCTCTTCGAAGGAGATTGCCATTTATACTTCCCTTTTCAAGGAATTCCGCGATATCTTTGCCTGGTCATATGAGGAGATGACAGGCATTGATCCATCCATTGTTCAACATGAGATCCCAACCTATCCTGATGCCAAACCAGTTCGGCAAAAATTATGCCCCGTGAACCCGCGTAAAGCGACGGCTGTGAAAGCAGAGGTTGAAAAGCTGTTGAAAGCAGGTTTTATATATCCCGTAGCTTTGACTGAATGGGTGTCCAACCCAGTTCATGTTGATAAAAAGCAAGGGACTATTTGCGTTTGTACAGACTTTCGAGACCTTAACAAATCCTGTCCTAAGGACAACTACCCCACACTGTTTATTGATCAGATCATAGATGCATGTGCGGGTAGTGAGGTATTCTCGTTTATGGATGGTTTCTCCGGCTACAATCAAATCCAAATCAAACGGGAAGACCAGCATAAAACTGCTTTTATTTTCCCTTGGGGTACATTTGCGTATAGAAAAATGCCCTTTGGATTGAAAAATGTAGGGGTAACCTTTCAACGAGCCATGAACTTTGCTTTTCACGATATAAAAGCCATTGTCGAGCCTTACCTTGATGATCTGCCTACTCATTCTCGCAAGAGGATCCAGCATCCAGATCATTTACGGTTGATTTTTGAGAGATGCAGATACTATAAAATTCGCTTGAATCCCCACAAGTGTGTTTTCTGTGTCGAATCAGGAAGATTGCTTGGATTCATTGTCTCTAGTAGGGGCATTCAGGTGGATCCTTTAAAATTTGAGGCCATTGTAAATCTGCCTCCTCCTCATTCACTTAGGCAACTTCAGAGTCTAAAAGGAAAGTCTAACTTCCTTCGACGTTTTATCGTTAATTATGCCAAGATAACTAAAGGTTTCATGCGCCTGCTTAAAAAGGACACCCCATTTGTATGGGATGAAACTGCACAACTCGCGTTCAAGGAATTGAAGAAATCCTTGTTGTCGGCTCCTTTATTACGCCCACCAGATTATTCTAGGGATTTTATATTATATCTGGCCGCATCGGAGTCTACCATTGGGGTAGTGCTAGTTCAGGAGGACGACAAGCTCATTGAACATGTTGTTTATTACCTTAGTCGTGCTCTAGTTGGGCCTGAGCTTAAGTACTCCCACGTCGAGAAGTTAGCCTTAGCAGCTGTTTATGCTATACAGAGGTTACGGCACTACATCTTACTGAGGACCACTACTGTAGTGGCGGATGTAAACCCTTTCCAATACGTTTTATCCCGGCGGATTGTTGGGGGAAAATTCAATAAGTGGATAGTCATTCTCCAAGAGTTTGACTTGGTTTTCCAATCCACTAAATCCAAAAAGTCCTTAGTTTTTGCCGAGCTTATAGCAGAATTCCCTATGGAAGAAGATGTAGTGATTGAGGATGACTCATTCCTAGATGAGCACATCTTCCTCATATCCACCTATGATCCTTGGTACGGAGATATTCTTATATATCTCCATACTTTGAAGTATCCTACCGCTTACTCTAGGGAAGACCGACGCAAATTACGCCTTCATGCTAAAAACTACCTCATTATAGGAGATACATTAGATCGACGAGGGGTAGATTCCATCTTGCATCACTTCCTTACTCATGAGGAAGCGGATATTGTCCTAAATGATTCCCATAGCGGAGCATGTGGGGGTCATTTATCTGGGCTAGCAATGGCCCAAAAGATATTACGTGCCAGGTATTTCTTGCCCACCATCTTTAAAGATTGTGTGGAAGCAGTCAAACGCTATCATCCGTGCCAGCTTTACACGAGAAAAATGCGGTCACATCCTGCTCCCTTGTTTCCTGTTGTCTCGGTAGGACCCTTCAAGAAATGGGGGATTGATTATATGACATGCAACCCAGCCTCAGCTGGGGGGCATAAATACATCATTGTCCCTGTTGACTATTTCACAAAATGGGCAGAGGCAATGCCTACTTTCAAAGACAATGGGGAAAAAACAGCTTTCTTCGTGTTTAATCAGATTATTGCTAGGTTTGGTATTCCCAAAGTGATTGTCACTGACCATGGCAGTCATTTCCAAAATCACATGATGACAGAACTGACCACCATGCTCGGATTTCGACAAGAGCATTCTTCTCCATATTATCCGCAAGCAAACGGTCAGGTTGAGGCTGTAAACAAGACTTTAAAAACTATGCTTAAATGTATTATTGATGCAGCCCGCTCGAATTGGCACATCATGTTATATCCTTCTCTTTGGGCTTATCGAACCAATGTAAAGACTGCTACGGGTTTTTCCCCCTTCCAACTCATTCACAGGGTGGAAGCTATTACGCCGATTGAATGCGAAATCCAATCCTTACAGATAGTTGTTCATGTGCTACCTAACACGACTGAGCTTGAGGAACGGTTGCTCCAGTTAGAACACCTTGATGAACAACGTAGAGATGCGTTGACTGCAAATCAGGCTCATAAGAATAGGGTTAAATCTCAATACGATAAAATGGTCAAACCTAGGGTTTTCTCTGAAGGGGAACTTGTCTTGCTCTGGGACCAAGATAAAGAACCTCTGGGGGCAGGAAAATTCAAGGCTATGTGGTTAGGACCCTATGTCGTGTCTAAAGTTTTGAGTAAAGGCGCATATGAATTAGTGGATTATGATGGGAATAAGCTGCCTGAGCCTAGAAATGGGCTCTACCTGAAAAAGTACTATGCTTAGGCTTAGCACTTTTTCTTGTATATTAGTATATGTATTTTTATGTACATTAGGTTGTCAGTTTCATTTTTTATACTATCTGCTGGTTGTTACAGATGTCTTCTGAGATGTATCTAGGTTTCACTGATGGTGCCAGCTGTCACACTTGTAACCTGGCTTCAGCAGCATGGGTCATATATTCCTCCTCAGGACAGCTTGTTGCCGCGGGCGGCGCTTGTCTAGGTCCTGCTTCTAATAATGTTTTAGAGTATAGGGCTGTAATTGAGCTCCTATGGGATGCTTTGTCATGAGGCATTACCCAGCTTGAAGTTCGTTTGGATTCTTAGTTGGTTGTTTCCCAGATCAATCGAGCTTATCAGGTGCGTAATCCTACATTGTTACGTTAGTTTATGCAAATTCGTTTATTGGAAAGACATTTTGAAGTTATTACTTTCAATCACATTCCACGAAACCAAAATTCATTAACTGATGCATATGCTAATTATATTTTGGACTGGCATCTCACACACATTTTATAAAATATACAGCAAACATATAAGAAACATTTGTAAATAAGCTGACAACCAAACACAAATATATATATATATATATGTAAATATCTGTCATAGATAGATCGAGTCTGATCTGTAGATCCCATCATGTACAAAATATACAAAAATGTGAATCATCATCCATCAAAATTCCCTAGAACTAAGCCTGCCCACCATGGCCACTAGGACCTCCTTGGTCCCCATGATCTCTGTGCCCCCTGGCTTCCTCAGCCTCCTCGGCTTCGACAGCCTCCACCGCATCTCTGTAGACAAGTACTGCCCTAGCTACCCGTCTGAAAAGACGTAGCCAGGCCAGTGGAACCCCAACTACAAACTCCTGCATAGCTACAGGGAGGTGCTCTATCTATATCATAGGTACTCACTCAGTCATCCTACCTAGCTTCATCTCGAGTACTCTGGTCAATCCCGGGTCTCCCCCTGCAATAGGACATACAAAGGTATGTGGGTGCCCTTCAGGGCGGACTAGTGCAATATCTGCATTTTGACACATAAATAGGGTTTAGACTTGTGCATATGTATATATCCTATCATTTGAAAATCCATAAAAATTTGATAATGACAAAAAATAAAAAATACTTACCCATCTCTCCCCATACTCCTCCTAGAGGGAGGACTAGGTCGGGATCACCTCGGAAATCTAACCCGGCGTATGGAAACTGCTCCAACGCCGGCACCTACCGTTCCCACCATGTATAGAAATCATCATCATACATGCTATGTACTACGTCTCCTCCTCCTTGATGGAGGAATATATCTCCCCACCGGCTCAGCCTCAGCTTCCGTGGATGACAGACCTATAATGGTATAGCAGGGCTCATAGCTGACACTCTCTCAAAGAAGAACGCTACCAGTATACTCGCATAGTCGAAGTTCTTCCATCTTCCCCTCCTACAATTAGATAATTTCCTCTTCATTATGGGGGAAATTCCCGTATACCAATCAAAGAGAGTACCTCTAAAGCAGTCCACCACCACTCTCATCTGAGTCCTGGTGGCCATGTGTAACCCTGTTGACCCTGAAAGTCTCACTATAGTACTGGCCAATACCTGAAGTGTAAGATCCTGAATATCTGCAATGAGAATGTTGCTGCCTTTATTTTGAGTACCTGGCCTGCAGAATACATCGACATAGTTCTAGACACTCAAGGGGTCTCCACCCCTGCCAGTTCCTTCCAGGTTCACTGGTGCTCCCTGTTGTGACAACCCGGTTATGAAGTAGATGTCTTGTATGGTAAGCTCCAAAGTCTCACCTTGGATATTGAACATCCCTAGGTCATGGTCCCAGTAATGGACTAAGAACTATAATATGCGGACATTGGCCCGCATGGGTGATGTGCAAAAGAACTTGAGAAGCCCACTAGTCCTCAATGCTTGGATAGTAGGCGGGCTTTGGAGAGCCGCTTGATCCATCACTTCATGTTCCCTCTCTCTCCACTCCAACACCATATTTTTCTTGACAAAACACATAATTTGATTCAGTATTCCATCATAAAATTTTAAAAATTTTGCATATTTTTAAAAGTTTTTCCCTATTGCGCAGAATTCACGACTTTCTTGTTGAGCAACTCGTGAATGAAATGCACATTCGTGACTTTCATGCCTTGCAACCCGCGAATGCATTTTTCCATAATTTAGGTTGATGAAAAATACTGAATTAACCATTAAATTAAAAATTTGTTTGGATCAAATTGAAGAGCTTAGGGTGTAGATTTACCTGAAGCTGACGGATTCGGAATCTAACGGTCCAATTGTCCACGGCGATCGATCAAAGATAGAGGGTAAACTTTCCTTTTTGGTTCAAAAAGTGCAAATGGTATGAAATGCTTTAATTTTCAAACTATTTATAGAAATAATATTTCGTAAAGTGGGTCTTTTTATATAGTTTGAAATGCCATTTGACTAATTTCACCCTCTTTGTGCCTTGGAACAGGTTTACCTGCTTTTACGAAGTGTTGATGCTTCTATAGGGTGGTTTTTGCTCTTTCCAACACATGTTGGCATTTTATCACTCCACATTAACCTTAGTAATCAACATTTTGCCACGGACTATGGTATTTTAAGTCATTAGTCCCTTGTCTCTACCATTGTTCTTCCATGGCTAGGATCCCTTTTCATGAGTATCATCCTTATATGCCATTGCCATCCTTTGGTACTCATTCCGTCACTGTTTCAGGCCCAGGGGTTTCCTCATAGCTATTTTTCATGCGAAATAGAGCTTCTTATGAATCTCTTTTTACAAGCTATCCCTTTATAGGACTCCCCAACCTTATCAAGTTTCTTTAGGCCCAGGTCTGACTCCTTCAAAACAGACTTGACTGCCGAGTTATCTCATCCATTCAAGCTCGTTAAGAATATGTGAACGGGCATCCGCATTGGTGGTAGGTTATCTCTTTCTCGGACCATGCAAAATAATACGAGAAAGGATCACTCTCTTTTCTTCGGAATTGAGAAGAGAATTCTCAGGTATATTTTTATCACTTTTCCGGACCTGAGGGACTAAATTTACAGAAAAGGAACACCTGGTTTGAGCTTAGTTTTCTCTTTTTCGTGCTCTGGACCCAAACATGAAAAAGATTCCAAGTGTACTTTGTGTCTTTGTCACGCTCGTTAAACACTCAAGAACAAAGCAACGAGTTTATTGTTGTAAGCCCCATTTCTCATAACCAAATGGATCTTTCCGAGTGATCTTGCTTTCCTTCACACTCGTAAAACTCAAGCTATTTTATGTTGTTTTGGAAGGAGCATTGGGTAGGTGGTAATTTAACCTTTTTCGGACCTTCCCAACTAAGTACGAAAAAGGTTCACCTTTTCTTCTTTGGAAGTTAAGAGAGTTTTTCTGTGGTTTGTTTTATACTTTTTCGGCATCAGGAGACTAAATTGGACGAAAAAGGACCCCCCTGGAGTCTTCTTTGGCATTTTCAGACTCTCTAAATGTGAAAATACCACATGATCATGTACTAGTTCAGGCTCATTAAATCCACGGATCAGTGTATCAAGCATTATTTTCCCATCTCTTCAAGCTTGTTAAAAAATGAAGAGGGAACCGAGTTTACTTTCCTGGACTCGTTAAAACTTAATAGGGAAGGTAAGGAAGAAGCTTTCTCTTATTTTCAGTAATGGCAGCATGCCATCCTTGAACATAGCACTCTTTGCTTTCCAATATCTATGTTTCAGTATACACTTGTGTTCAGCTATCACTTTGAGTTTTGACTCCTCCTCTTGTCCATTATACCTGGGGAATCTGATCATGTCTCCTACATGACAGATAAGTCTAGTTGTTCTATCTATCTGTTGTATGCTGCCTTGGGTCATCCCTGTGTCGTGGTCACTGTTCAAGGACTATACTCAATATCTGACCTATCACCTGATCCCATCACTGTTATATCTGTTATCCCTTTACTTGTGTCTCCCTTCTTTTTCCCAGTTCCTAGTCACTCTTGTGATCTGTTGGAGGATCCATTTCCTTCCTTATCATAGTATGGTTCCGTTTCAGCACCTCCTGATGACGAATACCTCGAGTTTTGATGATAGTACCTCTGGATTCACTTTCATCATTGGTGAATTCCTTTGCTTCAGTTGTCAATTATCACTTATTGGTTGACAAACTGTTGAATCCTCTCCATGTTCGACTTCAGCTTACCCTTATTCACATGGCTTGGATTGTACTATTTCTTTGGGATCATTTATGAAGACCTTAGTCCCTCATTTTGGACTAAGTTGCGCAAGACCATGTTCTATTCTGATATCCAGCTCCTAGATCTTTGAAGACTCATCATTATTGTATTGTGCCTTCGATCCACCTTTGTAACATACGTGGTTTCTACCCATATCATATGATGTAATCAAATATTGTAAAGGAGCTGGTGTTCCAGTAAATTGAACATAGCATCTGTTATACACCTGAGTGGCACCTCCCCGTCCGAGTGCTGATATCCCTCATGTCGGCACACCAAAGGACACTTATGGATAGAGGTTTTCCCTTAACACTATATATTGGCTTGTCATGAAATACATTCTACCTTCATCCAGCTAGTTACTTTTCCATTTTTCCATGTTGGGATGTATTCGTCACTCTCTTTTTAGACAACTCACGCATCATTCGTGAGTTTCCTTTACAGCAAGTCAAGAATCCATGTATTCGCGGGTTGTGCTTATACAGAGTCGTGAGTCATTCGCGGGTTGCTCTACTACATACCCACGAATGTGATTCTTAACATGAAAACATAAAAACATGCGCTAATGGGAGTTTAGTTAAGTCATTTTACTTAATCTCCCTAACTGCTACAACTTCCCCAACCTTCGAGAACTGCCTTATTTCACCCATATAATTACAGGCCTTGGGGAAGGTTGTAGGGACTTACACTTTGAGAGCAAAGTTATGCTGGTGGATTGTTTACAGAAGTCTTTGGAGCAGTGAAACTCAGAATCCTTTGGTGACAGAGGAATCCTTGTCTCAGACGTTTGGTTGTACTCTGAACTTTCTCATTATTCATAATAAAGAGATTACTTCTTCCACATGTGTCTCATATATCTTGGTTTGATAATTGTTTATGCTTCAGTATTTCATATTTGATTTATCTAACCTGTTAATATATATATGTGAATCACTCTGTATCTGGAAGATTGTCTCTGAACAGGTGAAAGAGGAGTGAACCTTGAAGACTTTGGAAGTGGAGCAGATTGGAAGAGGAGTAGCAAGGATCGAACTTCGTTTAACAAGTAAGTTCTTCTAACCCTCCTATTTCCTATTTTGCACTTTAGAAGTCAATTGTCTGCAAGTGGTTGAGTATTTTGGTAACCCCCGACCTACGATTATTAGGTGCATAATCCCTTGCAACAGTTAGGTACTAGCTCAAGGTGTTCACAGCAAAGAAAATGTATGGGCTCATGTTCGTCAGGTACATCAATGACCCAATCATCTGACGATACATCGTAGCATCAACCAACTTTGATGAAGCATCAATTAATAGCTTCATGTTCGATGCCATAGGTGTGGTCATGCAATCCGTCATCCTAAACCTATTCAGGATCTCTACTGCATACTTCCCTTGTCCAAGGAAGATTCCATCCACACTCTGCCACACCTCCATACCTAGAACAATAGTGCATCGAAACATAACAGGAACATCACTGGTCTTCCGTCTTCAACCTTGAAGCAAAGGTTGGAATCCTCTTTACTCTTAGTAAAGCCTAGAGTCATCAGTAATCTTCCCATCCTATCATATCATGTCGAACCTCAATATATTCTGTCATCACTCCCTCTAAAGCGAAGCATCATACTCCCTCTGTCTTCTATACTTTATGCACTGAAAACATTCTGTACCGGAGTGACAAGTAGCTTCCTATGCTACTAATATTCTATGTGACCATCTAGTGTATATACTTGCATCTTCAACCTTGTAGCAAAGGTTAATATCTTCATCAGGCTCATCATGTATGTGTTTCAACTCTTACTGGCTGCAAATGTCTCTTCGTAGTCTAGGCCTTCTTTTCGTGAGAATCCTCGTGCTACGAATCTTGCTTTGTATCCCATGATATTTCCATCTACTGCATGATGGAACTATGAAATTCTCTTCAGGTCTTGATACTACGCCCTGACATCATTCTTCTTGAACTGTTCTTCCATTTATTCTTAGTTACTTCTTTATGGCTGGAAGGTTTTGCATCAATGATGTCACTGCATTCATCATATTTATTCTTTGTCTTGAAATGTCGTCACTTGTTCTTTGGAACAAGTCTTCATTCTTCTTTGCTTGTAGGTGATTATGTATGCGATATTTCCTACAAGTCAAATGCAACTGTATGGTTAGAAACATTTCATAAGGAATATTTATATTGGTAAGTTCTTATGCATAAATATATGATCATGCAACTACTTTAGCCAATACAACATTCATTCATATCTCACTGAAACTTTCTAGATGCCTTCCATCTCTACCAGGACAACATTGAGATTGTGAACTATTCCAATATGTCAGCAAAGAGGTTTCATTCTAGATAAGTAGCAATGGAGAGTTGTATAGCACCATGAGCTACTTACCCGTCACATGCATATTAGTAGTATACTGTCGTTAATGCAAACATCCTATCATGCATAATACATCAACTGAATATAAACAAATGCATAACAAAATAATATCATGAAATGACAATTGAATACTTATGTTTATTTGTTTCGTGGGTATACTCCTTCTTGAGTCTTCAGCTTCATCGTCTTCTTCATTCATGATAGCATCATTTCTTATCCAAATGTTGAGGCGGATAAGAATTTCTTCAAGAGTTGAGATCTTCATATTGAGGGATCTTCTTTGGATGGTAAGAGCTTGATCTTCAGTTTCTCCCATCTTCTCTTCTAGAGCTTCTTCTTCTTGTGAGTTCTCTTTCTAGAGTCTATTGAAAGTAATCACTTCCTTCTGGCACACATTCCTCACATGAATGAATCCTATGATCCTGGGAGGCCATTCAAGGTGGGAATCTACATTCTTCACTTCTTCTTTTACCACTTCAAGTTGTTCTTGATTTGAGAGACTCTTATGACTGCATGGTCTCTGCATTCCGGATCTTCACATTCTTCAACTGGTTTATTTAGGTCATATTCTGATTTTTGTTCTTCCCTTCAAATAGCTTGAAATTATGGAAGAGCTTTGCTTGCAATAGGTAGTGCTCTATAATGCACATGTGCAAGCCTTCTATGCCAAAGCTCATTTGGCTCTACTGTGTCATGGATGAAGGCTTGTTCTGGATGGCATTTCAATTTGTACAAACCTCCTTCTTGTTCTCCAATCACTACCGCATCATCGATAATCTTTCCTTTTGGCCACATGATGACTTGACCATCTATGAATGCAACTGGCATTCCTTTTGCATCAATGCTGAAATGGAGAGAAGGTTCTCCTTGAGTCCTGGAACAAACAATACTTATTTCACTGTTAGAGACTTACCAGAGTCTAGATTGTATGAATATTCCCCACTACCCTTTATTAGATATTGGTAGTCATCTCCTAGTTTCACCTTGTGAGGTGATTCATGTTCTGACAGTCTTGCAAAGAATTCCTTGAATCCCGTCATATGTTTGTAACCCCCACTGTCTATAATCCAATCATCACTTCCATGAGTAATGTTACCTGTGAGAGATGATATCAGAACATATTCATCCTCGCTTGAAGAATATTCACTTTCATATATGGATCTCTTTCCGGATGGTTCATCATCTTCTGCAGCATGAGCATGATGTCTTCTTTGGCCTTGACCAAGTTCTTCTTATGAAAGGCTTCTAACCTCGTCTTCCTCTGAAACTCGAACCTCTATACTCATGTAGGTGTCCAATCCATTTTCTTCAGAGAGATCATGTACTTATAGGCTTGGAATTTGTCAACTTCACCAAGCCTATTATCAATCTGATGTGATATATCACTTTGAAATGAAAACCTCAAATGAAAATAGCAAAGAATTAGATCTTACTGATTTGAGGTGTTTGTCCTAGTTCCGGAGCTAGCTGATATAGGGTTTGTCACAAAAACCCTAATTTTCAAAACTTGGAATATTTCAGATCTAATTGGACAGACAGATAGATCTCTTCAAATGGAGTTGTCCAATGTACTCCTTTTCTGAAAACAGTGGAGGGAAGCTCCCGGAACAGGAAGCCCTAATTTTCCAATTTCTTCTGCAGAAATTCCTGTTACTGTTTCTGTAATATATCCAACATTTATGCTCCGCTATGTCTAAAATTTTGTACTAAGGTAACTTCACATGTTAATGATCCAACAACATAGTTTTCATCAGAAATATTTTCATCATTTGGGACTTATGAGCCGTTTCCCAAGGTGACCTGTTACAGGACTGTTCAGAATAGCGAAGTTGTATGACATGCCACGTGTCACTGGTTCATCCTCTGAGTCTGATATTCAGACCACCGAAATTAAATTCCATTCCCTTTTTGTAAAATCTTCATAAATTCCATTTGGACCTCTGTAGCCCAATATATTGCAATTCTCCTCAGGTGCCCTATTTAAGGATGAATTATGGAAGAGGCTGGAACCCTAACTTGGAGGAATCATATCTACCATACTATAGTGAATCTGAGGCTTATTTTTGGACACAGTGTTCATAAGTATTTTATCTTCATCCCTTGCAATTTTCAGATTCTGATACTTCGTCAAACTCAGAATATAGCGACTGTACCAAAACTTAGCAGTTTTAGTATTAGGGTTTTTCCTAGCTCAGGGTCAAACTAGGGTTTGACTTTCCCGGAGTTTCACCCAACCAAATTTATTGATCCAGGTCTCTAAACTTTGGTTTTGATGAGGAGAAAAATCCTATGTTGGTCTCACTCAAAAATTCCTCTTCTGTAGAAAGCCCTAATTTCCACATCGAAACTGAAAATGCTCGAAATCGAATTCCGCTTCGACAGAAAGATGCGCCCTAAGGAGGAGAGTTGTTCCACCTTACTTTTGCTGAAAATATATGGAGGAAGGTCCACAAACTAGGAATCCCTAGTTCCCACAGCTGCACAGTGTCTTATTCTCAGGTTAGCTCTGATACCATGTTAGTTTTCAACATTTAAGCTAGCATTATGTTAGGATCTTTTCACTGAGAGAATAACAAGCACAGCAATAACATAAGCACACCACAAGAGATAAGAGACACAAAGATTTTTTATCGAGGAAACCATAAATGGAGAAAACCCCACAACTTCCTCAAAGATAGAATCACCACAAGATGTAAGACCCCAAAACAGTAAGATGCACTCCCAACAGCAATAGTCTTCTTCTTCTGTCTCGTCCCAATATTTCCTTCTTCACTAGTGCGCCACACTTGAGTGAGTGAATGATGTGTATTATAAATAGAGAGTCTCACTCTCTATTTATATTCTTCTATTCACTTGAAGTGCACTTAATCACGTAGGCTCAACTTACAATTACTTACTCGAGCCTACACCTTAATTAGTGTATAATAACTCAAGTGCCTCGAAACTGTGGGGACTTACCTAATGACTTGACAAGACTTGTTTACATTATTAATCCTCCCAATCGGAACATCGGGGCATGAAAAAATGACTTAAATACATAATAGAAACATCTCGGAAAAAACATCGGGTTTCAATACATAAGATACATAGAAGAATACATTTTGAAGTTACATATACATCATCAAACGTTTCGGGGGACATATTTATGTAGAAGATTCACTTCCAGATGAAGATACCATGAATGGACTGCGTGATATTTATCAGTTTCAATGATTTTTTTCCTACGCTGAAATAATATGATATCCATATAATATATATAAATTTACGGATGACAAATTATTTTCGTCTTCATTTGTAGGAAGATATCTCTCCCTGGTTTCCTTATGGAAAGGAAATATAATCGAATCTCTAAATGTTGTTGTAAAAGTTGGTACAAGGGATGAAACCATTTTTTCCATGAATTTGTAATCCCCATTTCAATATTGCAATTCCATAGGTGCAATAACACATCTCGTTACATCAATAGAAAAAACTTTCTCATAGAATAAAAAGTATTTGATATGTTCTTGTTGAACTTCTTTTGTTATTTCAAATCTTTTAGTTTCTTTCCATAGAATCACTTTTATAAGGAATTTCTTTGATTGTTTTGAATGATGATATGCACACATCTTTTTCAAGATGGTTGAGAAATGATCTTTGAAGGTACAGCAAAAAAATTTCATGGTTAAAGTTTGTCAATTTTTTTCCAATATTCATGTAATGCAACACAACCAAGGTTTTCCTAGACAACATTCTTTTCTTCCATACTGAATAAATTCCTTTATTCAAAATATGATGTGATATTTATTATGATGCTCTTACATTCATCATATGATTGAAAAATCAATCATTGATTTGCACACAAAACCACAAATTAACTGAGACTAATATTCATTAGAGTAGGTCCAAAAATTACAAACCTTAAGATAGACTTGTAATAGGAGACACATATCTCCCTCAATCAATTCAACTTGGAAATGTAACAACTCGTCAGAAATAGGGTTTGAAGATATCAATATTCTGGTTTAATCCATAAATCCTTCGTAATATCAGAATAATAGATATAAATCTAGGTGAAAATTATCTGGTCCATCCATCTCAACATACTATCCATTCTTGAATAAACCAAGGTTGTGATATTTCATTAAATCAAGCATCATGATTTCCTAGTACTAACTAAGCATCAATAACACAAACATATTTTATCCTCCAAAGAAAAAATATTGTATAATTGATATAATAATTAGATAGGATGTTTATAGTTATCAATTAGTGTACATGTGTATATTATATGTAAACTTAAAAATTTTGAGGTGATTGATAGATAGACAATTAGTCAAAGTGCTAGACTTTGTCAAAGATTGACAACCTACCAATTGTTGGTTGGATCATTCTACCTTCCTTAAGAAACAATGGTCTCCATTGCGTATTCATTTAGGTGAGGAAAATTATTGGCTATTTTAGTAATAGATTACCATTTTCCTTGCATGAGGATTTGTATAACATTAGCCACTTGAAAAAAGGGAATGAAGTTTGTCCTTGTATGGATTATGCGTTGTCCCGCAATGGTGTCGCAAAGAAGAGGTTTCTGAACATCTGGATGGATGTCTTAAGGTCCTACTATCTCCAAGTTGTTTTGTTGCAACAATGGTGCATGGTATGGTCGAAGTACAACTACATTGAAAACTATATGTAGGCCAAGGCATGTAGGAATGTAGAGCTGAAAATCCTTTTCTCCAATATTTTTAAGGATACCGTATGGACCATATTGCAAGGTTTTCATCTTTTTCTATGGATCAGTGAAGCACCCCCTCTTTAGATGTAACAAGAATTGATCCCCAATTTTGAATGAATGAGGAATATGATGCTTGTCGTGTTGGGCCTTAGCTTTTGCATGAGCTCATTGAAAGATTTCCTATGCTTGATTATGAATGTTGTATATTTGATAGCTGAACTTCAATTATTTCTCCACTTCTCGTCCTTTGAAGTCGGTGTCGAGGAATTGATTAAGTTGATAGGCACTGAGGGTTGAAATTCGTAACATATATCAAATGGAATCTTTCCTCTATATTTTTGTTGAGCATGATTGTAGATGTGTTGTATGTATGGAATTTTTTCATCCCAGGTTCGATGATGTTTGTGGTTGTACATCTAAAGCAATTCTACCACTAATAGATTTACAACTTATGTCTATCCGTTTCTCTACGAATGGAAGGCTGTCGGAAATGAAAGTATCATGTGGATCTATTTCTAGAGAGGTTTCCAAAAGGTGTTGACAAATATAGCATCTCTGTCGGAAATAATGGTCGTTGGGAGGCCATAATGTTTCCACACATGTTCAAAGGATATTTAAGCAGTTTGTTATGTTTTCATAGAATTCTTGCATGGTATGAGTATAGACGTCTTGGAAAATCTGTTGACCACTACTAATATCACATCATGCCAATGTTTAGTAGTAGGATATCCCATTAAGTAGTCCATAGAAATAGATTCCCATGGTCGACTAGGAACTAGAATGGGTTTGTATAGTCCTTGTCGTTGATTCAGTGGTTTATAAATGGCACAAAACACACATGATCGAATTTACTTGTTGACGTCAAATTTAAGTGAAGTCCAGTAGAAATACTTTTGGAGGATAAAAAGTGTTTTGTGACTCCAAAATGTCCAGCAGTTTTGCTTTAGTGTGAGTCCAAAATGAGATTCTGTCGTTGCTCACCGGTCAGTACACAAAGTTGTTCAAGATTGTATAGCAAGGCGTACTCCATGGAGTACCTGGTAGTAGACAGTGTGTCAGTATGAATCTATTGATAAATTGCATAGAAATCATAGTCTACTGAATACAATTGTGGTCAAATAGTGGTGTCATAACCCTACATACTCATTACTATATATAGTAGAGTAATGGTTGGTCTACTAAGACAATCGACTACAGCATTGGATTTTCCTTTTCGATACTTAATTACCAACTAAAATTGTTGCAGGTAATTAATCCGCTTGAGTTGTAGATTTGTCTATAGTTTCGACTAGGACAGAACGAACCGGAAAGGTTTATGGTCATTGAGGATGGTCGTTTTCTTTCCAAGAATGTAGTGTCTCCATTGCTTAAGATCTTGCATAATGGTATACAGTTAATTTTTCGACGTCAAGTAACTTTTAATAGTGTTGCTGAAAGTCTCATAATCAAACATGACTGGGTGAACTGATTGAGTCATCACTGCACAGAGGGCATAATCCAATGCATCCATCTCAATCTCAAAGGGTTGATGAAAATTAGGTAACACAAGTATTGGTGTAGTACAGATATTTTTTTTGAGTTGTTCAAATGCTTGTTGTTGTGTCAGTGTTCATTTGAAGAAAATTTTCCCATTTCCTTTATTCAACTGAATCAAGGGCCATGCGATGTGGCTAAAGCCAAGTATGAATCGTCGATAGAAATTTGCTAAACCAAGAAAACTTCTTAGTTTATGAATTTTTTGATGAATGGGAAAATATTTGATGATCTATACTTTTTATGGGTCGACATGAATTCCTACAGAGTCAATTACATATCCCAAATATTTGATTTTGTTCATCACAAATGAGAATTTTTCCTTGTTAATATATAGTCGATGTTGGTGGATAGTGTCGAATATGCTTGAGATGTTCTTCCCATGATCAAATGCAAATCAAGATATCGTCGAGATAGAAAATGACACACTTGCCGATGAAAGGTCGTAGAAGGTCATCCATATATCCCATGAAGGTTCCAGGTGCATTGGTTAAGCCGAAATGCATGACTAACCATTAAAAAAATACTTCCTTAGTCTTGAAAGTCGTTTTCCATACATCGGTGGACTCGATTGGAATCTAGTGGTATCCTAACTTGAAGTCGAGTTTTGTAAAGAACTTATCACCTTTTAAATTATCAATGACTTCATCAATCTATTGAAGAGGGTATCTATTCTTTACTGAGATTTTGTTGAGATCCTGATAGTCAATGCAGATGTGCCAAGTCTCATCTTTCTTTGGAACTAAGACGACTGTACTTCCACAAAAAGTGGAGTTGGGGCGCATATGACCCTTGTCAAGCAAATCCTATTTTTTCCTATGAATCTCTTCATTTTCAAGAATGGATCTTCTGTAAACAGATGCGTTAGGTAATGAAGAACTAGGAACAATTTCAATGGAATGTTTTACCCGACAATATGTAGGTACTATGTATGGTGCTTGAAATATGTTTTGGTATTCTTTAAGAATGTGGTCGATCTCTTCTTGTTGTCAGAAGCTGTGCTCATTGGTGAGTTGACTTGTTGCTGCAGTATTCCTGGAATGTTGAGGCTTTATCATGATTAATGAGAACTTTTGAACATGATTTATAAGAGCCTTTGTTTTTTTGGTATATATCATAGAAACCATTGATGTGGGTTGTCACTTTGCTATGAAATACCATTGATTCTGTATTTTGATAATCACCTTTTGAGGTCGTGACTAATATGTACTATGTCTATCCCATAGGTAAGGTTTCTCGAAAAGGGTGTCGGCTACGGAAAGCGGTGCCATGTCATAGAGTACTTCATCTTTAAAAGGATTAATGAAGTAGGTGAGTCGTCATCATTGTCCTTATTTCCTACACATCCTTCATCCATCCGATATAGTAAGGATGAGGGTGTGGGGTGGTGAAAAAACCTTATTTCCTCACAAGATCTTAAGAAACCAAGTTCTTTTGGATACCATTATCCACAATCTGATGTATTGGATTTTTGTGCACCCATATCTATGTATTGAAAAGGAACTCTCATTCCTCCTCATCGACGATAGTCGAGGCTGTCAGAGTGGTTGAGGTTGAAGCCAAGAGGGATGATGCATCTGGATCAGACTACCAGGGTTTTATCGAATAAGTCAGATGTGAACAATTTTTCCAAAAATGTCTTCCGATATTTGCATTATGACATGTCATGCCATGCTGAACTGTAATAATCACACCATTTCCCAATAGGAGATTGTTTGGTGTGATCCCTCTTTTATTTCTAAAAGTTCTTCTTTTAATGATCAGGATTTGGTGGAGTTGGTTGAGAAGGGTTCTTGAACTTATCGGAGTCAACTGATGACTTCTTGTTAGATGTTCGACCTGTTGGCTTGTTCACAAAATGTGCTTTTCCTTTCTGCTTAGCTTTAATATTTCTAGCATAATTAAATGCATCTGCAAGCATATTGACAGTAAGAAACTCCATCTCTTACTGAATGTATGTGGATAAACTACTAATGTACTTCAGGACATGCAATTTCTCTTCTTCTTGGATGCCAAATCTATCCATGAGTGGATAGAACTTGTCGGTGTAACTATGTAAGGACTAGTCATTCCATTTCCTTAGCTGCTGCCACTTATTATACTTCTATTAAAGATAATTAGGTGGGTAGAACTCCTTCCGGACATATTCGACAAATTTCACCCATGTGTCTATGCGGTTTTCTTCTTTTTCCATATTTATCGATAGATACTCCCACCAACACTGTACATAGGTTGTCATATTTAAGGATGCAATGGTGATATTTTCCGCTTCGAAGAGTTGATTACTGTGTAGTAATATTCCAGTTGGTGTACCCAATTGTCGACAGATTCTACGTCAATATTGAATTCAAGGTTTAGTATGTCCAAATTCATTTGCACTTTGAAGGGGCTGATCTTATCGGAGTGAGGTTGCATCGAGGATTCCCCAGAGTTCGAAGTGACTCTCATGATAATCTTGCGGAACTATGAGAACATTTCGGTTCACTGGTGAGCCAGTGATTTTTCTATGAATTGTTTTGTCTCATCAGCTGCATGTCTTATCTGTTTCTTTAGCTATATTTTCTGAAGTCAAAGGAAGTGGCTTCTTGTGTTGCTGAGTTTGCGAGCATGTTTGAACAGGAATAAGTTAAATAAATTCAATTGAAGTGCTTATGTAGCTTAAGATATGTAGAAGATATTACTCTGATAATGTTGATGTAATTGTAACTTCAGAATGTATTCACTTATATTTCTTATGTATTCTAACCCAATGTTTATTCCGAGATGTATTTGTAATGTACTTGAGTCATGTCATGCCCCAAGTTTCCTATCGGGAGTTTCTATAATGTAAACAAGTCATGCCAAGTCAACGTGGGTAACCCTCCTATTGTCTAAGGGTTAAATTCCCTATCGTTTCAGGGCACTAGGGTTATTAGACTCGCCTAGTGAAGTTGGCCCTAGTTGGGTTTAGTCAAGTAAGGAATTAGTATAAATATAGAGATAACCTCTCTATTTATCACACACTCACTCACACTCAGTTGTAGTGCATAGGTCAATAAGAGAAAGACAATGGGGCAAGGAAGAAAGAGGTTATTGCTATCAAGAGATCATCTTACTGTTTTTGGGTTTCACTTTTGGCATTGATTCTATCTCTGAGGAAGTTGCGTGGTTTTCTCCATTTATGGTTTCCCCGAGGAAAAAAATTGTGTTCATTGTCTCTTGTGTTTTATTATTGTGATTATTGTTCTCTCAATTAAAGATCCTAATGATATGCTAGATTAATGTTAAAAATTTAACATGGTATTAGAGCTAACCTGAGAATAAGACACGATGCAGCTGCGGGAACTAGGGATTAGTACTTTGTGGATCTCTCTCCATATATTTTCAGTAAAATAAGGGTGGAATAACTCTCCTCCCTAGGGTGCATCTTTCTATTGAAACAGAATCCAATTCTGAAGTTTTTTTGTTTTGGACCTGACACTACTGCCAGAAATTAGGGCTTTTCACAGAAGTGGAATTTTTCAGTGAGCCCAGGCTTAGATTGATTTCCTCCCCAAAATCGAATTTAGGGATCAAAATCAAAGCATTTGGTTGGATAGAACTCCAAAAAAGTAAAACCCTAATCTGCTCATGAACGAGCACTGTAGGATTTCAGCTACAAATCTAGATCAGACATCTTGACCTGGTAAGATCTAAATCTTTTGTATTTCCATTTGAGGTTCTCAGTTAATATGTCTCATCATACCAAGCTTGATGAGAAGCTTGAGGGAGATGATAACTTTCGAGCCTGGAAGTATAGGATCTCCCTAGTCCTGGAAGAAAATGAGTTGGACTTCTATATCATTGAGGAGGTTCTAGTTCCAGAGGGAGATGAGGCCAAGGCCTTACATAAGAAGAAGTCAGTTATGGAAAAGAGGATCATTGCTGATTCTATCAAGGATCACCTCATACCACAGGTGTCCTCCCTCAAGACACCTAAAGCTATGTTTGATGCCCTAACCAAACTATTTGAAGGGAAGAACATCAATCGGAAGATGACTCTAAGGAACCAGTTGAAGAATGTAAATATCCAGAATGAGGAGACCATGCATTCATACTTCACAAGGGTCTCCCAGATCAAAGAATAGCTGGAAGCAGTATATGAAGAAGTGTAGAATGCATAAATTGTGATGACAACCTTGAATGGCCTCCCTAGGTCACAGGATTCTTTCATCCAAGGAATTTGTGCTAGGAAGAAGTTAGTCAAGCTCAATAGACTGAGGGAAGAATGTTCACAAGAAGAAGATTGAATAGCAGCTCGAGAAGAAAAGATGTGAAGTGAAGATCAAGCTCTCACAGTACACTCCAAGAAAGGAAGAAGGGAAAAGCATCATCACCAAGGTAAGCATTCTCATCAGAAAGGTTCATCTAAACTCAGATGTTATACATGCAATGAAATAGGAAAATTTGCTAGAAACTGTCCCATGAATAAGAATGGATCCAAGAAGAAGAAGAACTCCAAAAGAAGACATCATGCTCACATTGTTGATGATGATGATCCTCCTAGGAAGAGAGTAAAACAAGAAAGTGAAGACTCTTGGAAGCAAAGATTGTCTTATTGACAATGGGGCTTCCAAACACATGACAGGTTTCAAGGAATCCTTTGAGAAACTATCCGAACATAATTCACCCCATAAGGTGAAACTTGTGGATGACTACCAATATCCCATAAAAGGTAGTGGTGAATCCTCCTACAAGCTAGACTCTGGAAAGTCTATGAAAATGAAGGATGTCTTGTTTGTACCAGGACTAAACAAGAATCTTCTATCGATATCGGCATTGGATGCGAAAGGCATGAGGGTTGCATTTGTATATGGCCAAGAGGAAAGACTATTGATGATGCAATAGTGATTGAAGAACAAGGAGGATTATACAAATTGAAGGGCCATCCAGAACAAGCCTTGGTCCATGACACAATAGATCCAAATGAACTTTGGCACAGAATCCTTGCACATGTGCACTACAGAGCACTACCAGTTGCAAGCAAAGTTGTTGAAGGTCTTCTAGAAATTCAAGTAGAACATGAAGGGGTCTGCAAATGATGTGCGAAAGGAAAGAATACAAAGAAGACATTTCCAAGTAGCGAAAGCAAAGCAAAAGTAATCTTGGAAATCATCCACTCTGATGTATGGGGACCAATGTCATCATGTTCTCTAAGCAGGTATGTTTACTATGTTTCTTTCATTGATGACTTTTCTAGGAAGACATGGATTTACTTCATGAAGAACAAAGATGGATTTTTCAGCAAGTTCAAAGAATTCAAATTCTTCATCAAGAACCACATAGAAAATAAGATCAAGACCTTTCGATCAGATAATGGAGGAGAATTCACATCAAATGAATTCAAATACTTATTCAAAGAATCAGGGATTAAGAAGGAGTTACCCACTCCATATAATCCACAAAAGAATGGGGTTGTAGAAAGGAAGAATATAACTATCATGGAAGCTGCAAGAGTAATGCTTCATGATCAAGATCTTCCCATGTATCTATGGGCAGAGGCTGCCAAAACAGTGGTGTATGTATAGAACCATACTCCACACAGAGTACTTGAGAACAAGACTCCTGAAGAAGTCTTCTCTAGCAAGAAACTAGAAGTCAGCCATCTCAGAATATTCAGTTGTCCATTGTACATACACATTTTGAAAGAAAAGAGGACAAAGTTAGATCCTTCAGTAAAGAACGGTATATTTGTGTGATACTCTAAAAGCTCGAAGGCTTATATAATATATTTCCAGGATTCAAGAAGATAGACATCAGTATTGATGTAACATTTGATGAAGACACAGCTTACAAGAAATCCATAAAGATACCTACTAAATAACCTGAAGAAGTAGAAGCACCCAGAATTCATGATACAACCATGAATGAAGAAACTCAAGAAGAAGATCGAGAATTCGAAGAACCACAAAGACCTATAGATCCACCTCAAGAGAAGAATCCTCACAAAAAGAAACCTGCTTGGGTATGAGAATCTATTCAAGGTGTGGAAAGATACAGAGCTCCAAAAGAGAATCATAGAGAAAGAAAGAGAACCAGATCCTGCTTCGGATATGTAGCTTTACTATGTGACTTTATCAATGAAGAACCTTCCAATTATGAACAACAGACAGAATGGAAAGAGTGGAAGGATAATATGATCAAAGAGTATCAATCGATCATGAAGAATGATGTTTGGGATGTTGTCCCAAGACCAAAAGGGAAGTTAGTTGTAACTTCCAAATGGATCTACAAGATCAAGCATGCTGCAGATGGTAGCATAGAGAAATATAAGGAAAGATTCATGGCTCGTGGCTTCTCAAAGAAAGAAGGAATAGATTATGAAGAAACCTTTCCACCTATAGCCAGATACATTTTCATCAGATCAGTACTTGCTTTGGCTACAGTGATGAAATGGAAGATACACCAAATGGATGTCAAGACTTCTTTCTTGAATGGTGTAGTGGAAGAGGAAGTGTATGCAGAGTAGCCACTCGGTTTTGAGACACATGACGGGGAGTCTCATGTGTGTAGATTGAAGAAATCCCTGTACGGTTTGAAATAGGCACCCAGGACATGGTATGACAGAATTGACAACATTCCATCCAGTTTGGGCTTTACCAAGAGTAAAGCATATTCCAACCTTTGGTACAAGATTGAAGATGGCAACCCAGTGATGCTCCTACTATATGTAGATGATCTATTTGTAACATGTATGGATGGGTTGATTATTGATATGAAGAGAAATCTTGTTGCTGAGTTTGAAATGAAGGACTTGGCTATGATGCATTATTTCTAGGCATGGAGGTGTGGCAGAATGCGAATGGAATCTCCCTTGGATAAGGGAAGTATGTAGTAGAGATCCTGAAGAGGTTAAGGATGATGGACTGCAAGGCCATGACCACACCTATGGCATTGAACCTGAAGCTATTGAGTGATGCTTCATCAGAAGCAGTTGATGCTATGATGTATCGTCAGATGATTGGGTCCTTGATGTACCTGATGAACACGAGACTAGATATTTTCTTTTCCATGAACACCTTGATCCAGTTCTTGATAGATCCGAGACATGTTCACTTGATTGCTGCAAACAATATTTTGAGGTACCTAAGGGGTACAATTGATTATGGGCTCAAGTATGAGGTGAATCAAAAAATTAAACTGGACGGTTATGTTGATTCAAACTGGGCATGCAGTGCCATTGATAGGAAGAGCACTTCATGGTGTTGCTTCAGTATGGGATCAGGTGTGATCTCTTGGTTTAGCAGGAAGCAATCCTGTGTGGCACTGAGTACAGCTAAAGCAGAGTATGTCACATCTTGTTTAGCTATTTGTGAGGAAGTATGGCTGAGGAAGCTACTTTCTGATTTATTTGATCTCTAGATGGATGCTACTTGTATACATTGTCACAAACAGAGTTGCGTAAAGTTGTCAGAGAGTCCAGTGTTCCATGAAAAGTTGAAACATATCAAGATCAAGTATCACTATATCAGGGATATGGTGCAGAGGGGAGCAGTGAAGCTCCAGTATGTTGTGATGAAGGAACATATAGATGATGTGTTGACAAAGCCATTGGCTAGGGTGAAGTTCAAGTACTTCAGGGAGAATCTTGGTGTTCTCTAGATCGAGGTTTCATCCAAGGGGAAATGATGAGACCCAAATCCATTCTGACATGAGAGGATTGGTTCCTCCCATGGTCGGATGTAAGGGATGAGCCATTCTATCATGGTGAGAGGATTGCTTCCTTCCATGTCAGATGTGAGTGCTAAGCCATTATGATGTGACTGTAGGATTGGTTCCTACATGATCAGAAGTAAGCACTAAATGCCATTCTTGGAATGGAGGTTCCTGGTCAGTTACCAGGAATACTTGGTCTGGGACTGAGGGCTATTCTGATATGACTGTAGGATCGGTTCCTACTTGATTAGATGTGAGTGCAAGCCCTTTTGAACATCCATGTTGGATTGGTTCCTCGCATGTGTCGAATGTAAGTGCAGATCCTTCTCTAACATGCATGTTGGATTGGTTCCTCGCATGTGTCGAATGTAAGTGCAGAGCCTTTTCGAACATGCATGTTGGATTGGTTCCTTGCATGTGTCAAATGTAAATGCAGATCCTTTTTGAACATGTACGTTGGATTGGTTCCTCACATGTGTCAAATGTAAGTGCAGAGCCTTTTTGAACATGTATGTTGGATTGGTTCCCCGCATGTGTCAAATGTAAGTGCAGAGCATTTTTGAACATGTATGTTGGATTGGTTCCTCGCATGTGTCAAATGTGAGTGCTACGCCTTTCTGCCAGGGTTGTGGGATTGGTTCCCACATGGTCAGATGTGAGTGTTGGGCATGCCTTTCTGATATGATTATAGGATTGGTTCCTACATGATCAAATATAAGTGCTGGGCAGGCCATTTTGACTTAGGGTCAAATATAAGTGTTGAAGAAGACCTACATGGAGGCTAGTCCTACAACTAGTATGAAAAAGGGCTGTCCCTGTAGAACTTCCTATGATGAGAAGAATCATGATATAGCATCGATGAAGATCTAGTGATGATGATGCATCAGAGATGATTCAGATCGAGGGATGATCCAGATCCAGAGATGATGCTGCAGATATTATCCAGATCGAGGGATGATCCAGATCCAGTGATGATGATCCATATTAAGTGATGATCTAGATCCAGGTGAAGATGAATTGAAGATGAAGGCAACTTGAATATAGATTTGACTTGAAGGTGAAGACAACGAATACTTTTTGATGATATAGATGATACAGAGAAGAAGAATTGTGGTGATAAATTGTGTCGAGAGAATATCTTCCTAGTTAAGAGGGAGTGTTGATGTAATTGTAACTTTAGAATGTATTCACTTGTATTTATTATGTATTGTAACCCGATTTTTATTCTGGGATGTATTTGTAATGTGCTTGAGTCATGTCATGCCCCAAGGTTCCTACCAGGAGTTTCTATAATGTAAACAAGTCATGTCAAGTCAAGGTGGGTAACCCTCCTATTGTCTAAGGGTTAAAGTCCCCACAGTTCCGGGGAACTAGGGTTATTAGACTCACCTAGTAAATTTGGCCATAGTTGGGTTTAGTCAAGTTGGGAATTAGTATAAATAGAGATCTATCCTCTTTATTTATCACACACTCACTCACACTCAGTTCTAGCGCATAGCTGAGGAAGAGAAAGACACTGGGAAAGGAAGAAAGAGGTTACTCCCATTGGGAGATCATCTTACTATTTTTGGGTTTCACTTTTGGTGTTGATTCTATCTCTGAGGAATTTGCGGGGTTTTCTCCATTTATGGTTTCCCTGAGGAAAAGCATTGTGTTCATTGTCTCTTGTGTTTGATTTCTGTGCTTGTTGTTCTCTCACTTAAAGATCCTAATGATATGCTAGCTTAATGTTAAAAATCTAACGGATACCAATGATCCAGACTATGCCCAGGTACACATTAGGGACAACAATTGAATAAATGAGTTGAGTACTATTATGATGGAAGCATATAAGAAGAACCATCAAAGGAGGAAATACACTAGGTCGACAAAACGTATGCACACAAACAATATGCAAGAATTCCAACCAATTTATTATTTCTTCTCAATGAAAGATGGAGGAATCAGAACTGCTGTAAATTACATTAGTGTACATGTTTATATACGATGTTGAGACGCTTGGGTGACTACCCATTACTTTCAGTTACAAAGAAGTTATAACGATTCAGAATTTCAACCGTCACAAACAACTAGAGGACAAAGGCATTCTATTGATCTTTGACAATCGTCGATATTGACAAGGCATGTTGGTATGTTGTATGTCTAGGAGGACCTGTCAAGGAGAACCTACTAACACTAACATGTCGAGGTGGACGTGTTAAGGAGAACTTGTCAGAGAATTCAGAGTAGTCGAAGTATTCAAAGTGCTAGACTTTGTTCAAGCTTGACAACATGCCAACTGTTGGTTGGATCAATCAGATCAAAAAGTGATCATTATTTCAACCTAACTTCCATTTATATTTTGTATTTGTTCTAGAAATTAACCGATTGAGGATATTGCGGTAAGTCATATTTTAATCAAGTGATATTCCTTACAATTTACATGGATCTTTAATGTGGCATGTTGAAAATATATCGATGCAAAAATGAACGTTCGTTCCTTTCTCAAAGTTATGTATGTCAGAGTTATCTTTATAGGTCCTTCAAAAAAAATTCTTGTTAATTTTATAATATATGGAGGGAAAGGTGTTTCTTCCTAGGTGCACTACTCTTGAAATGTATAATACAACAAGAAGAGTCGAATGATCCTTCATATGTGCAATAATTCATATATCAATAATATAGAAAGTGTCTTACTACACATTGTAGCTTAAATATTTTTTTTAATTTTTATCCTAAAAAAATGGGTAGGAGACACTTGTTTTGTTCAATTAATTTTATATTTCCATAATACGTGAATGGGAAGCCGCTCCTTATAGTGTAAACTTTTCTTGTTATATATAGTAAATGGCTGGTCAACACCCTTCCTCTGTTCAATTGTATTCATATATATTTGTATTTCTGGTGTTCATTACTTTCATTATATATACATTGCTGCTAAAAGGGACGACCGACCAATCCCCTGTATTGGATGTCGTGCCAATATATATATAATATAGGAAGGATATTCCTACACATCTTATGTTCAATATTCCATTTACTTATCTCTTAACGAAAGATGTTTTCGATACTTTCCTGGTTGACATTTCTTTATATTTCAATAATGGAGGGACAAACGTTCCTTCCTAGGTTCACGATGCTGGATATGTAAAACACAATAGGAAGAGTTGACCAACTCTTCATATACGTCAAAAGTATTCAAATACCAATAATACAGGAAGGGGTGGCTAACCCTTCTTGTGTTCATATATATATATATAGGAAGTGTCTAACTACACAGTGTAGGTTAAATAATATTTTTAGTTCTATCGTAAAAAATGGGTAGGAGACACTTGTTTTGTTCACTTATTTTTATATTTCCATAAAATAGGATTGGGGAGAGGAGTAAGCTAGCTGTGGAGCAATCCTCCCTCATTGGACGGAGGAGGAGCAAAGTTAGCGTTGACTTTGCTCCTCCTCCGTCCGATGGAGGGAGTTTTGCTCCACAACTAGCTCACTCCTTGTGGAGATGCTCTGTGTAGCGTACAATTTTCTCAATACACATATAATAAATGAAGGGTCCGCCAACCCTTCTCCTATTCAATTGTATTCATATATATTCATATTTCTTGTGTTCCTCATTCTTGTTATATATACATTGGTCTTAAATTGACGATCGACCCATACCCGGTACTGGAAGTGATGGATGATATATCTAAAATATAGGAAGGGTCTTCATACACATCCTACATTTAATAATTCCTTTATTTATATATTAATGGAAGGCGCTAATGACACTTGTGTGGTTCAATTTTCTTTTTATTACCATAAAAGAGGAGCAGTCATACGTTCCTTCCAGTGTACATTATTTCCTCTATATATACAAATAAAAAACGGTCAGATGACGCTTCCAATGTTCATTATATTTCACTTTTATATCACAGGAAGTGTAGTCCGATACTTCCCACGTTTATTATTCTTTATATTTATATTGTAATTTAAGTGGTGCGTGACACATGTTTTTAATATTCTTGATATTTATTTAACACTTGAAGGGACATCCCTTCCTTCTTGTGTTCAATTATCTTTCTATATATATGATACCATAAGGTTGGGCATACCTATCCGGGGTTCAAAACTATGATTATTTATATCATAAAATGATGGGGAAGCTAACGATTATTGACTTCACTATTATTGATATTTGTCTAGTACAAGAACTTGCGGCAATTGACCCTTCCTATATCATATATATAAATGGAATAATGACCAGCGTAGATCCAAATCCTAGGCTCTATCAAGCACCGAGAGGGATCAAACTCTCTAGGTGAAAACCTCTCCAAGTATTAATACACGATTAGAACCAATCAATGTAGATACTAATTTATGCATTAATATTAATACACCATACACTGAAACCTATGCAAAGAAAAAACTCATTGTGCAAGTTAATGAAACGCTGATGAAATTCTGTTACTGAAATTCAATATATTTTCAAATATGACACTTTTCAATTTGACTATATTTGCAATTATAATTAAAAAAATATTATTTAAAACATATTTGGAAAAAATGTGATTTAAATACTTTTTTATTATTTAAATTATTAAAACATTATAACTAAACATTAAATTTCTTAAAACATTATAATATTATACTATTCCATAAATAGACTATATTTTCAATTACATTTTAAAAACCTTATTTTTTAAAAACATTTTTGCTATTCAAACTATTAAAACATTATATCCATTAAAACATTATAATATTATACTATTTCATAAAATTACTATATTTTCAATTATATTTTAAAAACCATATTTAAAATATAATTGAGAAAAAAACTTATTGATATACATTTCTTAAAATATTTTATTATTATTATAAATGATTAACTTTAAAAAAACCATATTTTAATAGTTATATTTCATAGTCCCATAATAAAAAATCCTTATTTAAAACCTTACAATATTATCCTAAATGAAAATATTAAATTGTTTCAAACCTAAATATTACATACATTTTAATACTATCCCAAATATAACTTCAAGTGAGATCTAGGATCATGTTAGTATGGTTCTCACGTACTGAATAAATTAAAGTATATTAGTATTCAAAACATCTACCTCATACATGGTTTTAAAACCATGTGTAAGGCCCTCCTAAACCAAATACAATAAAACCATGGGTTGTTTAAGAGGCTTTGCACATGGTTTTAAAACTATTTGCAAGGCCCTCCTAAACCTTGTACAATAAAACCATGTATTGTTTAGGATGCCTTGCACATGGTTTTAAAACTATTTGCGAGGCCCTACTAAACCACGTACAATAAAACCATGGGTTGTTTAGGAGGCCTTGCACATGGTTTTAACATTTTTTTTGCGAATAATTAATTAATTATTATTTTGTTAGATACAACATATTCCCATATTGGGTTGCTTGTGTGGCAGACATGGTTTTTGGGGGATAATTAAAATTCTTATTTTTTATTATTGCGCAGAGAGGCGCTCTACAGCGCAGTATGGGGGAGATCTTGTAACGTTACGTTACGTTATGTTACTTAACGTTACGTTATGTCGGTTATAAATTATGTACCATTAGTTAACGTTATGTTCACTATAAATAATAATAAATTATTTATGCATGTATAATTCGTTAATATTGTTCATGAACTGAACCATATTGTCAAAGTTAAAGAATTAATTTGGTTTGCAGTTTACAAAAAAAAAATGGAGCGCATGGTTAATGATGTCACGCTATCAATGGAGACTCAAGCTTCCTTCGAAACATACCTTGATGTTATTCAAATATGCATCCTCGAATCGAGTTGACTGTTACAGTATTAACAAATGGAGTCTCTCCAACCGGCAAGTCCTCTGAACTTAATCTTCCGTCGGAAATGCTTAAATGCATTGAGTTATACAAATGATTTTATTCCACAAAATATCATCATCGTAAACTTACCTGGTTATATATTTTGGGAATTAATTGTAAAATTATTGGAATGTTTGATTCTAAGCCCATAGAAATATCAGTATCAACCAACCAGGGATTTATGCTTTTACTGTTCAATGGCTCGGAAAGGTCAACTTATGCAGATATCGTATCACAGTTAAATATGCGAGAGGAGGATGTCGTTAGATTGATGCATTCTATTGTATGTGGAAAGTACAAAATTATTTTGAAGGAACCCGTCACGCAAACAATAGCCAAAACTGATCATTTTCATTTTGAATTGAATGCCCGCTTCATATGAAAATAGAATTCCCGCACTTCCACAAATTGATGAGAAGAAGAAATTCATGGAGGTTGTTGATGGAGATAGTAGTGATGCTGTCGATGTTGCAATAATTCGCACAATGAAGGCGATAAAAGTCTTGACAAGTCGGGAATTATTCATAGAATGCGTTCAGCAACTCCAACCAATATTCAACCCAAAAGTCAGCTTAGTGAAGCGGATTGAAGATTTGATTTCAAAAGATTTCTTAGAACGAGACAAAGAACATTGTAGTAGGATTTGTTTTTTACCACATAGGCACTTCAAGCATGACTGTGAGACTCCTGCATAGATCTTTTTTTCATTTTCATTTTTTTTATACCTGCCTCAGCAGGTATATTGTAATCGATTGCAAGTCAAACTCTTTTGACTTTGGTATTAGTTGCTCTCTTTTGATGCAGGTATAAAAAATTAAAATATGTTTTGCAAAGTATAACTTAGGGATTTGTAAAATATTTTTTTTAATTTTGTTAAAAAAACTATTTTGTAAACAGCTGATTGGTGGATAGAAGATGATGTAAACTTTGGAATTTGGTATCTGGATTTGAGTTGACATGTGGAAACATGACGTCATAATAATAAAATTAAAAAAATAAAAAATATATCCCATTGCCAAGTGGTACCATCGGATCCAGCTGTTCTGGTTTTTTTCGTCTGACAACTCCGAAGAAACCAAATATCTCGTCTATTTCTACCGTCAAAAGTGCATCGAGTATTTCCATATGGGCGAAGCCATAGCGGGGATTGCAGAAATTCCAAAAGATTGCCAACCAGATGCTGATTTCATAGGACCTATAGTGATAAAAAAATCAGGCAGACGACAGGGCAGAGGATTGTTCACGACGGAGTTTGTGAAATCCGAGACAATATTTCTTATTTTCAGGGATTTGGCCAGGTGCCTTGATTACAGTCATCAACTCATGTACGCTCCCATGTCTAACAAACTCGTTCTGAATGTAGTAAATGCGATCAACAAGAAAGGATATCACGTACGGCTGTTATTCCGTTCCCTCGACCCTTCAAGTGACAACAGCTTAAAAACATACTGTCCTGCATTATCGGACTTCGCCTTTGAATGCCTGCCTTATTTGGAGAAGAAGACTATCCATCGAGAATATGAGAACCTGGGCACCGAAGCTATCCTCTGTATCGTAAGCACAATCACGTTTGATGATATGTCTCTAGAAAACATAAATAATTGGAATAATCCAGACGAAACGAGGTGTTACTATGGAATTCGGCTGATTTCGTCTTTCATAAACCACTCTTGCATTTCGAATGCCTCCAGAATCAACGTCGGCGATATGATGAGTATTCATGTGACCAAGGACATCAATAATGGTGAAGAGATCACCATCCCCTATTTCAACGTTCTTCTTCCAAGCCAAATTCGTAAGATTGCTTGCAGGCCGTGGGGATTCATCTGTGTATGTGAAAGATGCCAGTTAGAAGATAGTTGTGAAAAGTTACTCTCAGCCTTTTTAAAATGTGTTTTGGCTTCTGGGAAAAATAGTATAGTCAACTTTTCTGAGAAACTGGATGGCTGGTTGGGATCTATGGGAGAGGCATTGGGAGAACGAAATTCAATGTGGATACGGTCTTCCTTTTTTCTCCACTATCTTTCCCGGCTCCAACACCAAAATTTAGGTCAATGCGATCGCCTTAAATATGAAGAAAACGCTTACATAAACTATATGAATAATCTAACAGTTGTCAAAGAAGCACTGCTCGCAACTTCTCCTAGTGATATTCGACGTCTTCTTTTGGATTGCAGTAGCATGGCAGCCTACAAAAAGATTGCGGCCATCCAACCTGAGTATGAGGGGTTTCATCAACGCATCTTTAATATCAAGAAATCTTGCGATGCTGTATATGGTTGCCAGAAGCCAAGTATAGTTAAGATTCTTCTTCGTAAGCTTTCGAATAGGTCTTTCTTGTGACACTGGTTGTTATTTCACTCATTCGTTCTTTATTTTTACTTTAGCATTCTGCAGAAGTTCACTGTTTTTTTACTAGAATACCGTTACCAATCAGGAATCAATGTTCTCTTGCTTTTCCAAGATATCATGTATTAAACAAAGTTTATTGACCGTCTTTGTGCTTATATTTGTATTGAACAATTGACTAAACATATAACTGAGGTTGTTCTTTTCTGCACTGGAGTTTATACCAACCTTCAACCAAAATTACTGAAGGGTATCAATTAATATAACTAAGACAAAGTATCTGGATGTTAGGATAGTATCACTTGAGCATCTGAATCTTTCTTTCATGTTAGTCGGTTATTTCTTAGCTACTGGGAACACCATTAAGTGATGAAATATGATATTGATATCTCGTTGTAATTTATGTTTGAGGATAAAACACTACACATTTGGAATGCACAGGGAAATATTGGCATGAGTTTTACACAACAAAAGAAGCTGTCAAATATTTAAAATGACTTTCTGAGTGCACAGGTGGCATGACTCATGCAATACATGATTTCGACAATAAGCAAAAGATGGTTGAAGAGAGGGTTGAATAACTTTAGCATTTAATGCCTTTTTAGTATTGAATGCCTTTAGAGTCTGGTAGGATATTATCTAATATATTTTTGTTTCAACATTATATTTCTAGGATTGGGTTGAGTTACTTCTTGCATTTTCTTAAAATCCTTTTTATATTTGTTAATATTTCGATCTATTTTATAAAAGAATTAACTTGTATCTTTACATTTCTTTGAAATAATTTAGTTAAGAGATTTAGAGAATATAACATTTGTGTTCTTACTATTTATTGGGTTTCTTTTTATATTTATCCAGTTTATCTATAAATTTATTTTTATTTATTATTTATTATTTTTTATGTTTTTATTTTTTAAATTTGAATTTGACTTGTTTTTGTAAAAAAATAAAAATAAAAAATGCCCTTATAAATGCTTAGAAAATTTGCTCATTAAAAAAAAACATAATTCATAATTACTGAACTTTGTAATTCCTTTATTTCAATTCACTTTTTAATTTCTAATATTTACTTCTTAAACCAATCTTATTATGTATATGACAAGGGGATATATCTGAATAACATTGGAGTAATTTTTAAAAACATGGAATTTAGATCAAAGTTGTGTAATATTTTTTTTTTTTTTTAATTGTCTAATTTTTTAGATTATTACTGGTCTCGTGGAGATGGTGTTGCGCTCTCTTTCCTTGGTTCCTATGCCTCGTGACCGAGTCGCGTCGCTAATATCAACAATGCTATAATTATCCTTCTATTAGTTGCCACCACCAAAAAATTAAAATCTGTTTTTATTCTCACAACAATGAGATTAATTTATAGTCTTA
>LPNX011035356.1:734157-745749 GCA_001517045.1 Pseudotsuga menziesii
CTGCTTATTCCACTTGTTTAATTAGCACGATGTCTACGTTTTAGGAGCTTTTCCTCTTTATAGCTTTTATCCCTATCGCATTTCATATACTCATTTAACAAAGAAATTAATAAGTTTTAAGACTATAAAGTGTTAAGCTTGTGCATGGTATTTCCACTTAATTGACATGGGTTTCTTGGCTATCAAAATTTTAATCATGGTATTTTTGTTCTAAATCAAGATTAAAAAGAGCGTTTTTTTTTTTATTAAAAAAGTGAATTTTGTTTTAGATCAAGATTAAATAGCGTGATGTATAAATATATTTATTTATTGTAATTTTAACTTGTGATTTTTTCTATTCAGATGGAATGTGTGTATTCTCAATAATGTTTCTCTTTTAAACTTTTATGATCATGTGAATAAGGAATCTTCTATTTATATCACATTTTCATTATAAAATTTTTGCTAATAGCTGTAACTCTTTAATGTTAACTCTAGAAATTATGTGTTGATGTTAACTCTACAAATTTGTGGAAGATATGAGTACCAAAATTATTCTTAAGCATTGCACTCAAAAATCTATTCCAGGAGAGGTTTGCACCTCTAGAGATTTGATCCTTCTCGGCGCTTGATAGAGCTTAGGATTTGGATCTAGGTTGGTTAATTTTAATTTTGTGTAGGGCGACATGTTGGGTATAAAATTTATTATTATTTTATTAGAGCATCACGTGACAACATCTCTCCCATACTGTATTGGTTGCTGCTGGCTTCCATTGTTGTCTAATGTATTACATGATCCCTAAGTGTGTCCATGAATGCCCAAAATGTGGCACCATTGTTCTGCATTTCAATGAGTCTTCCAACAAGCAAAAAGGGATCAATGAATAACTGTTTGTTGAAATTTATGAACTCTTCTGTCAATTTAATGATATGGGAGATACTTTTAGCAAGGTCCCTTCCTAAGTATTCAAGACAGCCAATATCATCACCTATAACCCATATCTGTAGGTTCTCCATAAATCCATCCCCGAGAAATCTCTGCAAAGTATGAGATGACTTTTTTGAAGGAAATAGGAGTTTGCAATTCCATTCCAGAGCTGCTACAGAGATATTAGTTGTTGCAAGACCCACATTATGCAATGCCTTGGGCTTATTTTTGTCACTTTGAATTTAACTCAAATTGTATACCCTGATCTCATTGTATACACCAAGGGTTTGGTATCTTTCCATGGCTTTTAAAGGATGTAGACTTCATCCACTTCTCCATAAATAAGGGAGACCATGATTTAAGGAAGAAATATGTAGTTTAATTTCACAAATTCTATTGTCTATTGATACAAGATAGGTCCAATTTTTAATGTTTTTTCCCATGTATTTGTATTTCGTTTTATAGGATGTTTAAAATATGAATCTGAATGGTACTGAAATGAGTTCGAGGTTCATGGTTTCTTTTCTGGTTAAACGTTGATGGAACATATTGGAATCAGTATACATTAAAAATACATTGTTTGAATCAAATACTAGCGGATTGTATGGGGATTGGATACAAGTTTAATCTGGATCTTGTTGCTATCTTTTTTTTGTCTATGAGTAGTTGTCTTATTTCTTTTTTCCAATATGTTTGTATGGAAGTTGGCAAAATCATCACAACGAAAATCATTTCATGCAAATTCACTCACTAAGCACAACTTTTGTGCGTTAGGATTCACTACCCCCTAGCACATAATTCACCTTACCTGGGCATGGCCAAAGCGATATGACATCACTATAGAATTGAATTTGTGCAAATTCACTCGAAATATGAGCTCTTCCCAGGTAAGATCATCTTACCTGAGCTCTAGCTCTGAGACAATTTTGGATTGATATTGATTCTGCATAAATATCATGCATAATCTCAGTGAGCCATATTCTGAACCATGAAGGAGAATTGCAAATTAGAACAGCCTACTCATGGAATTTTAGTTGCATTATCTGTGCCAAGTTAGTTTAAATTTAAAGCAATGATATGGGAATGGAGGTTCACAGAATAGAAGTTTTTGAATAGAATTCTTTGCAGAGTCCAGTTTATTTTCAGAGTTTTAGCATAGGAGACGATGGGCATGACCAAATAGAGACATGCAATCCAAGATATTTTTTATATAAATAATTGATTTCTATGGAAATTGAACCCAAGTGATAGAACAATTACACTCACAAAATTGCTAATCAAACATGCAAAATTAACATCAAAGGAGACTGAAATTGGAGCATAACACTAATCTGTATTGAATAAGTGTACAATATACAACCATGTGAAGTAATAGGCTACTGCAATATATAATTAAATGAGATATTTGAATGCATAAAGATTCCATTCGAAACAGTCAAAAAGTAGGCTTACTAAATCTAGTCAAATCCCCCATAGGTGCATGAGAAGTTTCCAAATCCACTAGGATGCTCACGAATTGGAAAATTCAAGTAGGAAATCTAATAAGGGATGGAAACAAAACTCATACATGCTTTTATTAGGAGAAAATGATGGAGGATGATGTGGGCAAAAAACAAGTCAACTACACCTAGTCTTGCTTTCCCTTTTACCTTAATTCTCAATAAAACAGGCAGCTTTACAGAAAAAGCAGATATGCACTTTGGAGGATCTGGAATAAAGCATACATGCTAAATATGGTTTCTAGGAGGTTTCCCAAGTTCTCAATGACTCAGTTTCAGCAAGTTTTGACTTATATGACATGTACAAGGAAACTAGCATAGAGTGGAATATAGGAGACTAGGTAAATAAGACGAAAATGATTTAATTAATGTCTAAGGTAGGTAACTATGGTTTGATTATTCTAAAAACCCCCCTTAAGCCTGAATTTATGAATAAATATTAGAAAACTATAGGGACTAGCAAAAAGTCTTAGTCACCCTTTACATACTGCATTTCCATTTAACCAAGGAAAGAGGCAAAAACCCAATGGGAAAATCCTCCCTTAAACATGGACCATAAAACAAAATTTGAAAATCTTGTCATTAATCATGCTTCACAGCATGATCAACAATCCCCAGCAGTGATTTCAGATTTCTGCATGTCTTCTCACAAAAAACATTGGTGAATATGTCTGCTACTTTGTTCTAAATATGCACATAAGAGTAGGTGAATGGTGCCATCATGCATAAGCTATCTGATATAGTGCATATGGATCTCAATGTGTTTGGTTTGTTGTCTCTGAACTAGATCATTGCAGATTCGAATGGTGCTCTGATTATATCAACAGATAATATTTGAAAACTCTGATTCGGCGCCACATTCTCCAAGTATTTCCTGCAACCATAAACATTGAGTTGTTGGATTTACAACTCCTCTATACTCTGCTTCTGTAGATGAGAGTGCTATGCCACGCTGCTTCTTGCTTGACCAGCTGATTAGTCCTTCTGCAAGCATGAACACATATCCTGATGTTGACTTTCGATCTGTGTTGTCACCTGCCCAATCACTATCATTAAACCCAATCAAATCAAGATCACATTTAGCTCTGTAGAAGATCCCATGAGTTCTTTTTCCTTGAACAAAGTTAAGGATCCTTTTGGCTTCTCTCCAATGGATCTCATGAGACTTATCCATGTATCTTGAAGCCACACTAACTGCATAATATAGATCAGTTCAAGTGTGTGTAAGATAAAGAAAACACCCAATCAACTGCCTATACAATGTATTATTTACCATAGGAGAAGAACCTGCTTCTTCAAGCTTAACTCCTTAAAGGAAATGAGTTTTTATTGGCTTGAAATATTTCATGTTGAACTTGTTCACCAAATATAAGGCATACTTGGACTGATGTACTTTGATTCCATGTTGGGATTGAGCAATTTCAAGACCCAATAATTGGCTCAACAATCCCAAATTAGTCATAGAAAATGCATGGTTCATTGCATCCTTCAAGGAGGCAATCTCTTTATTTGAACTTCCTGTAATCAGAAGGTCATCCACATACAAGAAAATAATCATAAAAGAACCATGAATCAGCTTCAAATAAACATTAGGATCATACTTGCATCGAACAAAACTCAATGACAGTAGAAAGCCATCAATATTGGCATACCAAGCCCTGGGGGCTTGCTTGAGCCCATACAATGATTTCTTTAACCTGCACACAAAATATGGATTAGAAACAAACCCTTGAGGTTGATGCATGTAAATATCTTCAATGAGATATCCATTTAGGAAATCACACTTCACATCCATGTGATGTACCTCCCACTGCTTCGAAGCTAAGATGGCTAAAGCTAGCCTTATGGAGTCCATCTTTGCCACTGGTGCAAAGGTTTCATTGTAGTCAATACCATATACCTATGAGTATCCCTTGTCCCTTGGCTACCAATATTACCTTATATTTCAAATGTGAACCATCAGCAGCAAAATTAGTTTTGAAAACCCACTTACATTGAACTAGCTTCCTCCCTGGGGGGAGATCAACCAGTTCCCAAGTGTTGTTCTTCTAGAGCGAGCTGAATTCTTATTTCATGGCTGTTTTCCATATTGGATCATGTTATGCATAATCATATGTCTATGGATATGATTCAACCATCAGGTAGCACTTCTCAGCAAATAAGGGATCCTTCATACACAGGGCACTCTCAAACTGAGATCTAGTCCTCCTAGTGTCACTAGAATTTCAAGCTAGTTCCCCAACTGCATGAATGATATTTGCTGCCCATTTTGGTTTGGTAGAACTGTTAGGATATACAATCAAATCATAATTATTAGACATATCAGAATCAGCAAACTCTTTAGTCTCTCCACTTACAATCAATGGATTTGGTGGTGAAGAAGATTCTCCAACTTCAACTGCTACTAAAGTCTCATCTTGGAACTGAACACTTCTTTCAATGAAATATTTGTTAGTGCTCAATTTTATCATATTGTACCCTTTTGAATCTTCAAAATACCCAACAAATAGGCACTCTTGGCTTTGGGGCTGCAAAGCCTTTCTCTTTTCAGTTGGAATTCTAGCCCAAGCTTTTGAGCCAAAAATCCTGAAATGGGTCATATCTGGCTTGTTCCCACTCCAAGCTTCGAAAGGAGTCATACCATCAAGATTCTTATGAAGCACCCTATTTTGGATGTAGGACGCACATTTTATAGCCTCGTCCCAAAACTTTGGTGGTAAAGTCTTAGCCTCCATCATACAGGTTGCCATCTCCTTCAGTGACCTGTTCTTTCTCTCAGCAACACCATTTTGCTGCGGTGTGTAAGGGATCGAATGCTGCATATGAATACCTGCATATTTACAATACCAAATGAACTGAGACTTGACATACTCACCACCATTGTCAGATCTGAGGATCTTGAGTCTCCTCCCAGACTGGTTTTCAACCAAGGCCTTAAAGACTTTGAAGAGGTCAAAAACTTCAGACTTATGCTTTATGAAGTAAACCCAACAATACTTGGAAAATTCATCTATGAATGTCAGTGCATATTTGGATTGAATCATGGACATATGAGGAAATGGAACAGCAATGTCACTGTGGATCAACTCAAGAGGTGCAGAGGTTCTCTCATGACTAGCTCTCTCAAATTTATGCTCTGGGAACCTTGACAGACTCCCTTGGAAAAATTGATGTTTGGTAACCCTATGACCATATATTTTTCAGTCAAATTAGAAATATACTTGTAGTTAATATGGTCAAATATTTCATGCCAAATATTTCTTGCCTCATTAGCATGAATCAGAATAGCAGAGGGGTTTGATTAGGGTTAAAAATGGGAAAACATGTATACCTTCGAAGTGTGATCAACAACACCTTTTGCTATGAATTTACCATTAGAAATATCTGTGATTTCAACATCATCAAGGGAAAACATGACCTTATTTGGAGACCCTGTGTGAGTCATCTGATTTACTGACAAGAGATTAGAGGCAAGACCTGAAACATACAACACATTATTGAACTTACCATGGTCAAGATCAATCCTGCCTTTTCCCAAACTGTCAATGAGAGAGTCATCTCCCAAAAATATTGGTGGACCTTTCGACATGTCAAGAGAGGAGAATGCCTCTTTTGTTGAAGCCATATGTCTAGAAGCTCCAGAGTCTATGATGAAGCTAAGTGATCTTGACGTGCCAGCAACCAGAGCATGTACTCTCTTTCTGTCCTCTGAATTTGATCCCCCTTACCTCTTCTTTGAGCAATCAGGAAGGGAGATGTTATTCTTCTCTAGGATTTGGGTCAACATGTCAATTTTATTCTTCATACAAGATATTTCAGGATTATATCCCTTACTACAGTATGTGCACTTGCTCATTTCTTTTTTGTTCTTCTTCTTTTGGAAGTTCTTCTTGGATCCTTGGGGCTCCTCTTGAGACGTGTTCTTGTCTCTCTTTTGCTCAGGTGGATTTTTAGCTTTTTTCTTTCTTTCTGAATCCACCCTTGAATCTCCAGCAACCAAAGCATGGTCTTTGGAAGGTTTCATGGTGCCCATGATCACCAACTTATCTTGTTGTTGTGTGAGTGATTCCATGAACTCTGCAATATTAGGCATCTTCCAGGATCGAGCTGTCAACTTGGTGGCATGGAAGGTGGAAACAAACATTGAATAGTCAAGGCCAAGCTTTGAGAGTATGGACAAAACTAGTTGCTCGTCCTTCTTTTCAATCCCACACTATTTTGGCTGCAAAATAAGGGCTTTAAACTTGGAAAAATAGAGTTGCAAGGATTCGAAGCTGCTGGGACTTAAGGAGATCAGTTCATTCTCGATTTGATTTCCTCTCATCTCATATGTATTACCAAAAAGATCTAAAATATTCTCCCATACTTAATTAGGTGATTCAATCCATCAAGATGGAAGAGGAGGTCTCTTGAAATGCTCAGACACAAAAGACCATAGGCCTCATGCTTGTTGTTCTGCCATTTTATTTTCTCTGTAGCTGCATTGGGCTCTGCCTCAGTTTCCATAGTAACCCTGTAGATACATTTCTCTCTCAAAAATATCTCCATCTTGGCTTTCCATTAAAAGAAATTAAATGCAGTTAAGATGATCTTCTAAGATTGGTCCATAGCTCAGAAACTGTGCCCCTCAGTCAGCAGAATATGCTCCCAGTCAAGATGTCAAACCTGAAATAGCAATATGGAAGGATAAAAATAGATCTACAAAGGATTTAATACCATGTGGAAATTGAACCCAAGTGATAGAACAATTACACTCACAAAATTGCTAATCAAACATGCAAAATTAACATCAAAGGAGACTGAAATTGGAGCATAACACTAATCTGTATTGAATAAGTGTACAATATACAAAAATGTGAAGTAATAGGCTGCTGCAATATCTAATTACATGAGAGATTTGAATTCATAAGGATTCCATTGAAATAGTCAAAAAGTAGGCTTACTAAATCTAGTCAAATCCCCCATAGGTGCAGAAAGCAGTTTGCAAATCCACTAGGATGCTCACGAATTGGAAAAGTCAAGTAGGAAAGATAATAAGGGATGGAAAGAAAACTCATACATGCTTTTAGTAGGAGAAAAGGATGGAGGATGATGTGGGTAAAAAACAAGTCAGTTACACCTAGTATTGGTTTCCCTTTTTCCTTAATTCTCAATAAAACAGGCATCTTTACAAAAAAAGCAGATATGCACTTTGGAGGATCTAGAATAAAGTGGACATGATAAATATGGTTTCTAGGAGGTTTCCCAAGTGCTCAATGACTCAGTTTTAGCAAGTGTTGACTTCTATGACATGTAGAAGGAAACTAGCATAGAGTGGAATATAGGAGACTAGGTAAATAAGACAAAAATGATTTAATTAATGTCTAAGGTAGGTAACTATGGGTTGATTATTCTAACAATTTCAGTCTAATATCTTCCCAGGGACGAACAGATGTAGGTAAGTATGCTATGACTTCCTATTACTACTGAATTTTTTTGGTAATTTTATAATGACATAAGCAAGAATTTTTCAAGATTGTAGACATTTTTTGTCTCCCTGATAATAGGTTCCCTCTAACACATTTTGATAAGAAACATATAAAAGAGAATCATAGAGGTGAGGAAACAAACTGGGGTTTCAGTTCTGGCACTTGTACTTGAACAAGCATTGTTTGAAGGTGTCGGTGGTATCTGATGCTCTTTTAGCTTAACAATATATGACAATATATGGCATAGGAGCATAGCAGGTCACATGGGCAGCAGGAATAATATTAGGCAGGTGTGAGGAGGAGATTAGGCAGGTGTGAGGCCGCACTGGCTTGAGCAAGAGATGGCTGGCTGAGAGTTCACGTCGGCTAGCTAGGAGGAGATGGCTAAGCTTGCCCTCTCCCACAGTATTCAGCCCCGAATTTTACCAGTCTTCTTCGCCCACATTATTCAGCCGGGAAGATAGAGAATTCTCCCATCATTGCTGAATATAAAATTTAAAATTTAAAATTCCGAATATAAGTTGCCGAATTGATAGTTTAAAATTTAAATTTCTTACCTGAGTTTATTTTCCTTATGACCTTACATTATTAAGCCGACAAAATATTTACTACTTTTTACATTAGCTACTTCAATATTACAAACATTATAAACTTTACATCACGTTACAAGATCTCTCCCATAATATTCACTATCACTATTATCTTTTGCTGACATATTACAAACGTTACATCACTTTACAAGATCTCTCCCATAATATTCACTATCACTATTATTTTTTTCCGACATGTTACAAACGTTACTAATGTTACATCACGTTACAAGATCTCTCCCATAATATTCACTATCACTATTATTTTTTTCCAACATGTTACAAACGTCACATCACGTTACAAGATCTCCTCCATACTGGGATGTAGAGTGCCTCTTGGCGCAATCATAGTATCAATAGTATGACCCTTTTTAACTGAATGATTTTATTGATATTTGGAGAATACAAGAAGGGGAACCTGATCCTTCTTTGGTCTTATTTTCCTAATATTTCTATAATTTAGGAAGGGTCAGTCATTCATTATTTTTTTCAACATTATCGATATATGTGAATTATTGGATGACCATTCCTAGAGTTGATAGTTTCACAATTCTCTAATAAAAGAAGTGGCAACCCATCCTTTATCTCGATAATATTCTTGATATTGGGAGGATATAAAAGGGGTGGCTGATCCTTTATCTCCATGATATTATTGATATTTAGAGGATATAAAATGGGAAATTGATCCTTTATCTCCATGGTATTCTTGATATGGTGAGGATATAGGAACGAGCGCTCGATCCTTTCTCTCCATGATGTTCTTCATCTTTGTAGGATATAAAAAGGGGCGCTCAATCCTTCCTCTCCATGATATTTTTTATATTTATAGGATATAAGAAATGGCACCCGATCCTTCTTTTGTTTACCATTCCTAGTAATCCTATAATATTGGAAGGGTCATCCATTCCTTCTTGTGATCACCATTTTGGATACAAATGAATTGTTAGCCTAGCTTCAAAAGGTTTGATTTATTACATTTATCTCATAAATGAAGGCACGATTGTCACTTCTTGTGCTCACTATTCTTGATATTTCTATAATATAGGTTGAGGTCGAGCAACTGGCATCATAGTATGATCAAATTCGAAGATATGTATGATAAGTGGATAATTTGTTGAAGACTTGTCATTAATTTCAATAAGGTGTAGCTGACATGGTAATTAGTTTATGTGGAAAAAATAATATGATAGAGTAGGTGTCGAATTTAGGAACAACGCTGATGAAGTAGAGCCTCAAATCAGGGAATAATATTGAATATTGATTTATGTGCCATGTTTGGAAGAAAATATTTTTTGGAGGATGAAACAACATACTAAAAGGAACAGGGATGGACGGGTTATTTCTGATATTTTTTTAGATATATTTGTGATAGTAGAGATAAAAATTCATACCATAACAATCATGGAATTAAATTATGGAAAAACAATTGAGTTGAATGAATGTTTCAGTTTTGAGGACGAAACAAATCAACTTGCATAATGGAAAGAGAGGGAACTAATACTAATTTAGTATGTTTTCTATTTATTTACCGAAAGTACTATAGTAACAAGTTTCACATTCGTCACTTGTTCATCCCATATATTTGACCCGGCCTTGTTCATCATTCCCCCTATGGTTTTAGGTTCAAAGCAGTATAACAAATAACCAAATGCCCCGTATTTGTTTGAATGCACCATATGAAGAATTAGTGAAAAATAAAATACAATTTTTGTTGTTGAAATCATGTTTTAATGAGTTGGGTAGTTTTAAAATGCTACAATTATCCTAGAAGCAAAGATTGGTGATTCCTGAAATTCCAAAATAATTGCAAAATCTGCTACAATTTCTAGACATCATTTCAACTAAATTCAGTAAAAAAGTTCCCAGAATTCGGGGCCAATTGGTTAGTATTTATCCTATGTGCAGTTACAGGGAGGAAATTTTTACATTGGGGGACCATCTAATGATGATGATATACAATTTATCGTAGAAAAAGCTTGCAAATATCATAGAAATGAAAACAAGGCTTATGTTCATGTATCTAGAATTTAAATGAAAAAATATGTTGTTTGTTAAATACATTTCATTTTTTTTCTAAATCGACGATGATCCACTAAAACTACAAACAATAACAAAACATACTCAGAGAATGTTGGCATGCAGTTTTGCAGATAATTAGTTGCACATCGCCAAAGTTGTTGTGCAAAGTCAAAGTTGTTGCACAAGGAAAAAGATGGTGTGCAAGGAAGTTTGGTCATGTTTCGTATATTGTGGTCATATTTTGTAGATTTTGGTTGTTATTTTGTATATTTTGGTCCAAGTAGTTAGGAAGTTGACTTAAGTGGATGACCAATGTAAAGGCGCGAGCCTATAAATAGATGTAGGATTGTAAATGTTAAATCATGTTGAATCTATGAATACATCTTGAGATCGACCTTTTGTCTATATTTCGATCAACATAGAGTATCCGTGATCTGTATTTGATGCGAGATCTAAATTGAGGAACTGTTTTGGGAACTTGTGTTTTGATGCGAAGTTAATATGACATGCCAAAGATTTGTGAGAAACATCGTGTCTTCTTACTTCTTCATGTTATCATGTTTTCCTGCAATGTGATGTGGATGAATACTACATTAAAATGTTTATTTCTGAATGATGTGATGCTTTCCTGTTTTGAATGATGTTATGTTGGTAGATATGTTTATGCATTGATACTTCTATTGCAATCTGAGTATGTTGAAGTCATCTGATGAATGATAATATGGTCATGTTTCGTATATTGTGGTCATATTTTGTAGACTTTGGTTGTTATTTTGTATATTTTGGTCCAAGTAGTTAGGAAGTTGACTTAAGTGGATGACCAATGTAAAGGCGCGAGCCTATAAATAGATGTAGGATTGTAAATGTTAAATCATGTTGAATCTATGAATACATCTTGAGATCGACCTTTTGTCTATATTTCGATCAACATAGAGTATCCGTGATCTGTATTTGATGCGAGATCTAAATTGAGGAACTGTTTTGGGAACTTGTGTTTTGATGCGAATTTAATATGACATGCCAAAGATTTGTGAGAAACATCGTGTCTTCTTACTTCTTCATGTTATCATGTTTTCCTGCAATGTGATGTGGATGAATACTACATTAAA
>LPNX011035356.1:745843-850197 GCA_001517045.1 Pseudotsuga menziesii
TTTCTTGTTTTGAATGATGTTATGTTGGTAGATATGTTTATGCATTGATACTTATATTGCAATCTGAGTATGTTGAAGTCATCTGATGAATGATTATATGAATATATGGATGTATGAACCAATGCTTGGATATGCTAAGTAATGCTGCAGAATATTGACAGTAGATGTACAGTCCTCCTTCTTACTGTGGAAACTTAGTTTCGATAGTTCTCCCTCGAACATCTCGGGAGAGACCTCATCTGTTCTGCAGGTGTTGCTGGACAAGGTAAAACCTGTTTGGGCTGGTGCATAGGGAGATCATTGTGTTAAGGGTGTCGATAGAGAATGAACCTCTATTGATGGATCTCTATCAACAAATGGTTCTATTTTCGGGACCGTAGTGCATGGAGAAGGAGGACATGTTGTGGCATCCAATGAGAGTGGAGATTCAACATTGGTTCAGCTAGAAGGACCGAGAATTTACTGTGAAGGAGAATTAGAACCCTCGATTGATGACAAAATAGTGGTTGGGAATGTACCTATATTTCGATCTCCACAAGTACATTTTCTCTTAGTTTTTTATCATCTTGTATGAGTGGTTGGCGGGGTTGACCTATCGAAAGACAAATTTCCAAGAAGGAAAGCCCACTTGTCAGACCCCAGAGCTAATCCAACAACTATAGGAGGTAGATAACAAAGTGTCAAGGGTTGTTGAAGTATGGCTTGACAACATATTGGAAGGATACATCACTAAGTTCGCAGTCGACACAATCAAGTCTTACAGCGACGTGGAAAGGGATTTCTTCAAAGGACCAAGAGGTAGGTTTCTCTTATCATTGCAAATTTCAATTAATATGATCATTTGTGAAAAAGTCATATCAGAGATGAAATCCGACAAGTAGATCCCTGGTGTGCAGAGGATGCAGGTATCGTTGAGATAAGGTTTGGATGGAATTATACGAGGTAGATGGATGGAAGTTATGACGATACTGTGAGGGAAGATGAGGAAGGAATTGGTATTCTGTGAAGTGGAGGAATTTTTTGTCCAGATAAGAGGTAGAGGACACGAGAGATTCCTACTGTGGCCGAGACAAGAGGATACAAGAGAATATCACAAGGGATGAAGCAACCCTACATCTATGAAGGAGATGACTAGGCTATGCCCGAGCCTGAAGAAAGACTAACCCACAGCAACAACGTACCCACACCACCATGCACTGCGTCGCACTCAGGAAGAAATACGAGATCAACACTAAGTTGTCCAGTGTGTCAGCAATATTGTAATAGTAGAATATCAATGAATGTAGTAGGAAGGCCCAGGATGGTGGGAGACGATATAAAGTTACCTCTATTTTAGGGGAACGAGACTAAGGATCCCAAGAAATACTGGTTTCTATATGAAGTAGTTTGGACTATCAAACAAGTTTAGGATGATGATGTTAAGAAATTTCAGTTGGAGACGACCTTCTGAGGTCGCGCAATGGAATGGTACATGAAGTTTACAAAAACTTCCCACGGGGACTCCAGTGAAGACTCTAGCTGAGATCAGAAAAGAATTGATCGGGGATTTCAGAAATCCAGAGTCTGAAGTGCAATACATTACAGAGTTAAAGGAGATTAAGCAATACCCAAATGAGACTAGCAAGGATTTCGACCAATGATTCAAGACATTGATGGAAAAAAGTCACTTTTGGAATGAGTGATGTACAACACAAGGAATGGTTCATCACAGAATTAGTACCACATATTAGACTACCTTTGATGCAGAAAAATATTGTGACATAGAGTGAGTCTCTAGACATCGTGATGAAGCTAGAAGCTTCACCTGTTGGAAAAAAATGGAGTCAGTATGAATCATATTCAAACAAAAATAGAAAATATGACAATCCAGTTGCAAGATATCAAGAACAAAAGAGAGAATCATGAGGAGGTTTGGTGTACTTGATGTCATGTGGAGCGACAACATAAGGATCAGTTCTCGTATTTTAGAAACTACCTGCTATCGAGAGATCCAAATCCATTAATTCATGGTGGCATACCATGGTGCCGCACCTTCCAAGTTCATAGGAATCGACATGAAGATTGTGTGTATATGCATAATATGGTCACGAAGTCGATGAATTTGTATTGCACATTTTTTAGATCTATTGGGGATGAATAAAAGGATTGTAGAGAATATGACTTTCTCTAGGACATGATAATGGATACTTACTATGTGAAGGGAGAAGAGAGTCAAATGATGCAACAACTGCAACAATAGCCATAAGTGTTACATCCACAACCGCAACTACATGTTTTACCACAGGTACAACCACAACCGCAGTTTGCTCCGCCACCTCCATGGTACAACCAACTCCATGGTACAACCAAATGTAGTTTTCTTCGTAGGATCCATAGTATACTCGAAAACCACACACTCAACCGTAGTATGCGCAACTACTAACGAATCCCATGTAGCAGCAACAATTCAATCAACTGTAGTATCAACAAGGAGGATTTCACAAGGATTTCAAGGAAGACGAGGTGGAGGTTTTAGTCCAAGAGGAGGACAAGGTCACAAACCTATGAAATGTTATAATTCTAGAGTATTGGGACATTACCAAAAAGACTTCCTCAATTTCCAAGAATAGTGTACTTATTGTATGGTTTCATATCACACTATTGAGAATTTTACGCAATTGATCACGAAGTGGAAAGTAAGAAACATGCCACAATTGCAGAAACAAAACTAGAATCAGAACCAGATTCAAAATTAGAACCAAAATCTGAATCAAAACCCGAACCATCTAGAAAATCCACCATCGAACTAGAACCAAGGACCAATAGTTGCAAAGATCTTAGCAGAACCCAGAGTGTAGTCTGCCGATGTTGCTGTAATCACTCACGGAGGTGCAATGATAAGATATGATCGCCCAATTCCAAAATTCTAATTGGATGAAAAAAATAAGGTGTAGTTTGATATCAACACTGAGAGGGACACATTAGTTGAAGCACAGGATGTGATAAGAAGAGATCTAGGTAAGTTTCCTATTTATGAGATGCCACATGTTTTTTATTCCACTTTGGTAGTAGGACCATCACAAAAGCATGGTACCTTGCAAAAATTCTTTTGAAGTTGTTTGTCTCTGGAAAAATACCCCAATGTGCTCGTCGAGATTGCGAGTCTAGTGCATCGACCAAAATAGGGGAGGACAGAGTCTGTTGTGAATTCCCTATACAAGAAGAAAATAGGGAAAGAGATGAGAAGGAATATTCATATTGGGGATTACAAGTTAGATTCAACTACTCTGGATTTAGGCTCAGATGTCAACATTTTGAAAAATAATAAATGGTAGAAGATGGGGAGCTCACAGCTATTTTGTTCTTTTATGCAGTTGCGACTGCCTAACCAGGCCAAAGTGACACCGATTGGGCGCATTCCACATCTAGCAATGGAAGTTAAAGGAATGCAGACTTACGCGGACTTCGATGTGATTGAGGTTGTTGATAGAGGAAGCTCATATCCTGCATTATTGGGGAGTGGGTTGTTCAATGATAGTTTGGTAGTGATAAATTTTAAGAAACGCGTAATGACCTTTGAGAACCATGACATCAGAGTCATAGCTCCAATGGATCCAAATGAAAGAAGAATATATGTTGTGACAGTTAAAGAAGAAGTCATAAGAGGATGGGATCATGCATACAACACCTTAGAAGACTATATACAACCTACTTTTGACAATGAGCTGGGATGGTAGAGTTCAAGTTCTACATCTTCGGATTTTGATGATGCCTTGGAAAATTGGCAGAATCAGATGCATGAGGTATCAATTTGAAAGTGTGGTTTAATCAGTGAGTCGTTATTCTAAGTTGCAACAAAGATTTTTGATTTTCTAGTATATGAAGGAATTCCTGAGTTGTCTAAGTTTCTTGTCGAATTTGAAGATAAGGTGTCAAAACTACAACGATTGTTGGAATTGGAGGAAGTGTTGAAGGCTAGTCCAGCACGTTGGTGGGAGACCCATAAGAAATCGATTACTGTGTGGTTGTAGTGTCATAGGTTGATTGAAGTTATCTTTGATGAAGAAGAAAAGTACCAAGATGAGAGGTATGATGGCCATAATATCCTAGCGATCATATGATTGCATGTCAGACCATGTGGCTGTTGCAACCAAAGGATGAGTGGGTACATGATTTTGTACACATGTAGGATGAAATTCCACGATAGTGGTATGTATTAGTCGAGCTACACAAAGAGGTCACGACCTATGAAGATTTGTCGATTTGCTTTAGTCACACCGTCATTTTTACAAATACCAATCCAGCCATTCATAGTGCACTACAACATATCCATGATGTTGTTCTAAAGGTATTTCTAGTCACATATCCAGTGGACCCGCATCAGGAACTAATGATGTAGTCAATGATGGAATGCTTCAATGTAATGGGACAACTTGAAGATGAAGATGATCCACGAACCATCAATATTCCAGAATATGAAGGTAGTTGAGATATCGAGATACCGACAGACAAAACCAATGAGCCATTAAATATTTAGAAGGTTAACATTTGGATAGAGGAGAACCTGAAGTTTTTGAATATTGGAGAATACTGGGATGAAGAAACCATGGAAAAGATGAAGATCCCTTTGAATCCATATGCAAATCCAGTGCGACAACGTCCATATCATCGGAATCCACGATACAAGAAAAGAGTGAAGGCTAAGCTCGATAGGATGTTGGACACATGAATCATAGAACTAGTTGAATAATCAAAGTGTATCAGTCCCATGTTTGTGCAAGATAAAACCAAGGGAGAGGTTTGAATCTGCATTGATCTCAGAAAGTTAAATGATGCATTCCTTCATGATCCATTCTCAACACCATTCACTGATGAAGTGTTGGAAGGAGTGGGAGGTCAGGAAGTCTATTCATTCATGGATGGATGTTTTGGCTATCACCATATCAAGATCATGAAAGAGGATCAACAGAAAAGAACTTTTGTAACTGAATGGGGTTGCTATCAGTACATGGTGATGACATTTGGACTGAAAAATGTGCCTACGATATTCTCTAGGATCGTAGTCGATGCATTCAAGGATTTTATTCAGAATTTTCTGGTATTTTACATGGATGACTAGATGGTTTATGGGATGATAAAGGATCATCTTGTAAACTTGCGAATGATGTTGGAGCGGTGTCGACAACATCAGATCACGCTGAATTCAAAGAAGAGCATATTTTGTGCACCCTTTGGGATGTTTCTGGTACACATTGTCTGTAAGGAAGGAATGTTGGTCGATCTAGCCAAGATTGCATTGATCCTGAACTTAGCACCACCTATGAATGTGAAGCAACTTAGAGCAACACTAGGCCATACAAGATACTATCGCAAGTTCATAAGAGGATATTCCATGATCATGGTACCTATGGAGAAGTTGTTGAAAAAGGATGCGTAGTTCACATGGATTTAGAAGTGTTAAGGAAGTTTTGATACCTTAAAGATGAAGATGGCTACAACACCAATACTGGTTTTTCTAGATTGGAAAAAGGAGTTCCATGTTCATTTTGATTCATTGTCAACCATGCTGGGAGTAGTGCTAGAACAACCAGGAGAAGGTGATATTGATCACCCGATTACTTTCGATAGTTGGAAGCTGTCATCTATGGAGAATAATTATACTATGAAGGAGAGACAAAATGGAAATGCTTTATGCATTGAAAACTTTTTGACACTACCTATTGGGAGGTCATTTCAAGATGTTCACGGATCACTCTGCATTGAAATACCTTGTGAATAAGCCTATGTTGGGGGGGGGGGAGATAAGTCCTCTCCTACTTCTCTTCCAAGAGTTTTATTTTGAGATAATTGTGAAGCCAAGTTGCTTGATTGCAAAAGCAGACCACTTATCATGATTTGAGACAAATGAAGGACCAATGAACATTGAAGATGTGTTACTAGATGCACAACTATTCAAAGTTGGAATGGTTGATGATTACTATGAGAAAACAGTTCAATTTTTGGCGATGAGAACAACACCAGAAGGGCTTACTACAAATGAGAAAAAGCATTTGGTTTTCCAAGCCATGGATTTCCAACTAATTGTTGGAGAACTCTATAAGATGGGACCAAATGATATCTTACAACGACATGTCCTACCACATGAACATGAGTAGGTATTTGCAGAAGCACATGCAGGGTTTGCAGGTGCACAGTGCAGAAGTCGCGTTATGGCCAGAAAGGTATTATGTTGAGGGCTTTGGTGGCTAACTCTCAATGGGGATGCAAAAGACTATGCATAGACTTGTAATGTTTTTCAAAGAACTAGGAAGCCTTCATGGAGGGAAAACATGTTGTTAGTACCTTAGGTGATGCTGCAGCCATTCGAAAAAATGGGTACTAGATTTTTTGGGACCAATCAACCCACAAGGAAAGAGAACTAGTGCATGGTATATCATTACAACAACAAATTATCTGATGAGAGTGGCAGAGGCAACACTAGTTGTGTATTGTACCACTGTGATGACAACGAGGTTCCTGTTTGACAACATTGTTTCATGGTTTGGTTGTCCAAATATGTTAATGAGTGATCCAGGGAGTCACTTCATCAACATCAGTGTCAATGCAGTGATAAAGGAGCTTCAGATACAACATAAGAAGAGTACCCCTTATCATCCATAAGAAAATGGGATATTTGAAGTGTTCAATAAGGTGTTGGAGCATGCACTCACAAAGGTGTGCAATACAAATTGTGATGACTTAGATTTGAATATTTGAGTAGTGTTATGGGCATATCACGCCACTTGTAAAAGGTTGATATGCTAGATACAATTAAATTTGGTGTATGGGAAGGAGGCAGTCATGCCAATGGAGTAAATTGTTCTGATTTTATGCACTACAACAGCACGAGGAATGGATGACAAAGTAACATTAGATGAACTCCTAGCTCAATTGGTGCATCTAGAGGAAGACCGTGTTGTTGCAGAATTTCACCAACACGTTGAAAAGGATCGGCATAAAGTTTGGCATGATCGACATATCAAGAACAAACACATTCAGTCAGGCGAATTGGTGCTATTGTATGACACCAAGTTCATCAAACATCCATGTAAGTTGCAGATGCATTGGTTGGGTCCGTATTTTATCAATTCCATTACTGTAGGAGGCACAATATAGCTTTAACAGTTATATGATGTGATGTTTCCCAAGTTGGTGAATGTCAATAGACTGAATCCCTACAGGACAGGACCGGTGCTACGTGATGCTTAAGGAATTATGCATGAAAAAGAAATTATTTCTTTTTTTATAACATGGTAATTAGGAGGATGGTGTGCCAAGAGAAAGGGGATGTGCAATTAGAGGATTTAATATTGTAGATAGGGAACCATGCCTAAAAATATGTAGAGATGTGATAGAGTCAAATCTGCAGTAAATGCAGCAGTTAAACTAGTTAAATGGCATCGCTCTTGGACGCAACGCACAGTAATGAAGGATACAACAATTAGATCATGAGGATCGATGAAGGATTCTAGAAATGAATGAAGTATTTGGTCATCATGATTCAAAAATCATTCACATGGTCGTTCCTACACTGTACGAATTGGAGACTTGCAGGTTGAAATCGCCATTATTAATAATTGAGTTGTAGAGAGCGATTTCCAGAGATTGAATCATAGAGTTTAGTTGCAGAGCTGTGAGTGAGTTATAGCGCCCTAGTGACTAATCCAGTGGGTAGTGCCACATGCTATTTTTAGTGAAAATGTTGAGGATTCACCCATCATGAGCTTTCGGGTTGAGGAATAAGTCACAAGTATGACAATGGGTTCGTCTCCAGTCACAAGGAAGAAGAGAGGGGCCAACCATCCCAAGTATCTATAGAAGAAGAAGAGAAACACAAGGAGTTCCACAAGAGCAGATACAGAGGTAGATGAGGCCTCCACAACAAGGGAAGAGTTAACAATAGTGGACATCCATGGGTATTGTTATCACTTCAGGAAACTCCTCTAGGTTGTAGTTCGAGAATGCCTGGTAACTTAAATATTTTTAGGGTTTTCTAATATGGATCAAGTCAAGTGACCTATATGACCTTCCACTCTCAAGACATGCATGAAACTCAATTAGTTACAAGGATTTTAGTTACCATTGTTCAGAGGTTTACAATAAGGTGCATGAATGGAGAACTCATCAAGTTGGCAGATTTACACACAAAATAGATGCATATAAATGGATAAATCATGATAAGGATGGTACTTATAATTCAAAACACATTAATATGCAATTAGGATGACAGCTATCAGTCATTAATTAACTTGAATTTAACCTAAATACACATTCAGGGATAAGCACAGTAAAGAACGAAATGGAAGATGAACAAATGATAACAAAAGAGCTTATATTCAATCATGAGCAACATGAGAAGCTAAAAATAGTATAGGTCTATAAATCCCCGAAGTCGAACCCTTTCAATAAAATAAGTCTTAGGGTTTATAGCCTTTACAAAAATCCTCAGATCCTAAAAACTTGGATCTGATTTAATAAAAATAAACAAAATAATTGTTTTTTGCATCATTAGGTCAAAAAACACTAATTAACTACTAGTCTAACTATCTGTAGAATTCGTTCATTATTTGAACCTTCTGATAACTGAAGTAAGTACTGGAAATCACTGCCACTAGTCTTTTGCTGGTTAAGTCACTACTTCACTTTGATAGCTAGGTGTTGGTGACCTTTTCCACTATTATGTCATAGTAAAACTGAAACAGACCTTTCCTGATGCTTTCTTATGCGTCTTTCATCTTCAGACTTTGTCCCTAAGCCATCCATATTCGCCCAAAACCGCTCCTGCATGTCAAAATTTAATTGTATGCCTCTGTCTGCTTTCGGTGGTTTAAAGGCCAAAACATCAGAACCATTAGTTGCATAAAGTGGGGCTTTCAATGGCTAATGAACTCCCTCAGCGTCTTCCTAAGCTACCAAAAGCCCTATTTTCCAAAAATTCTTAGGTTTATTTCAAAAATGTTCTTTTACGTCTGTCTGCTCAACTTTCTTCTTCGGCAGGCTCTATTATAGGAGGCTTTACAATAGCCTAGCTTGTTTCTAGAGGATAAAGGATAACTGTAGCTTCAACTAGGGTTTCCAACATGTGGTGGTTGCTGGGGTTTGCCTTGGCCTCCTTCAGTTGCAGTCTTTGGAGCCTAATCATCCTATACAATCTAGTATTGTATTTTAGGTACCATGTATTCATTCTCTTTAAGAAATCATACCTTTCTCTCAGCTCCAGGTAATATTTATGCACCAGCTTGTTCCTGCTAGTCAATGTAGCATTATTCTTCTTTATCTCCCTTTCCAGAATCTCCATCTCATAAACTTGCCTCAACAACTGATTTATCCTTTGAGTTTTGGGATTGCCAGAGGAATCCTTCTCTGCTGGTTAATCTTTCTCTTTTGGTTTAGGTGATGGGAGTCCTTCAATATTTGCTGTCAATTGCTATGTTAGGTCAACTTTTGCCCTAAAAGTTTGGCCAAACTGCTGAAAACTGGGGCTCAGAGATGGATTTTTTCCTTCAAATATGTGACACCTGGGTATAAAACAAAAGATTTTTTTGTATATTGGTTTGTTTTGAGAAAACACCTCTCTCTGTTTTTTGGAATTCATTTTAATTTTCCCGGGATATGGATTTCAAAAACATGTGTCAAACAGGAAATTATGAGATCCAAAAATTAGGTCTCAGAGATGGATTCGATTCTCCCAATATAAAACACTTGTAGGAAAAATGATACAGGTTATTGTGCTCTCACCTGTCAGGAAAAAAAATCTCTGAGCATTTTACAAAATGATTCTCCAGTTGCTCATAATCATGGTTTTAAAATGATGCCTTTTCACAGTAAAACGCCCCTTTCGGTGGCTTAGAGCATCCTGAAATTTTAGTCTTAGCTACCGAAAGGCTGCTTTCAGTGTCTTAGAGACCATTTTGAAACCATGTTTAGCCATGGAAACCTGTGTTTTGAGTTTTCTGAGTGGGCCTTTTCCCCAACGCATTTCACTTGCTTTCGGTGGTTAATGCCCTGCTTCAATCACCCACTAAGTTATCGAAACCAAGGATTTTTGGTGGCTAATGAGCTGTTGGAAGGCTCGCCTAAGCCACCGAAAGTCCTTTTCCCAAAATTTCATAAACAAACATGATCAGCAGGCTTTCGGTGGTTAACATGGTCCTGCGTTAAAATGGTTAGATGCCAAAATGTGTGCTTTTCGGTGGCTAATGAGTTGTTGAAAAACTCACCTAAGGCACCAAAAGCTAAAAATTTCAAATTTTCTTAAAAAAACAAAACATAAAATATCCCAAACTTGTTAGTCACCCCAATATTTTTCATAATATGGCGTGAAACCTTCATCAGTGATAAAAAATAAATTTTTTTGAGCGAACTTATTGAAAATTTTATTTAGGAGATAACATCTGGCTCCTACTTGGGGATGGGAACCTCCCCGTGAGGTTCCAAGAACCCCAGACAAAAATTCCTTTCTTGAAAAAAAATAATTAAAGCTATCTTCTAGTGTTCCATTGGGCATGAAGTCATTTTTCTTTTATAACTGATCCCTTGCAATCTTGTTGTAGCCCGCTTTACTTATTCACGAAGACAACTAAAAATGACCTAGCTAATCATATTAAGAGATTTGTTCCTATCTAATCCTACTCCTAATTATAATTAGTAGAGTCTTCTTATCATGTGACATCATGCTTCCAATGAAGCCAGGTTAGAAGCTAATCTACTGAAATTATCCTTGATCTTGACCCGAAAAATAAATGAAACCCTAGCATGCAACAATGTAGTTTCGAAGGGTGAAAGAACCAGCTATCATCTGATAAAAATATTTTGATATCAATGCTGCTCATAAGTTCTGGAGAGTCAGCAATAGGGTCATAAAATCCAACAAGAAATACCTTTTTATGCTGCTGTTCCAACTTATTGAAATGTTGCTACTGGCTGCTTTCAGTTATCACTACGTTAACTATAGATTACTCAACCTATGACTAGGAAGGATGCGTTATGCCCTACTGTTATGGACTTTTCAAATCATCATCTTCCTCTTCATATCTGTTACATTCTTCCTTTGTCTGCAAATCAGAAAACTGAGGGCTTCCTTTAGTATTTGCTGCAGATCCAAATTTGATACATGTTGTTCCTTCAATCTGCTCATTATCTTTCGAGTTTCCAAAGGGGACAAACTAATCTTCTTGATTCCCTAAGTGAGAAGAATAATTTGGTACAAAGTCAAAAGCATATATATTATGGTTAACATTCTGAAGATCATCAATATCTCGATCACAGTGAGAGGTGTCCCCTATTGTAGCATACTCTTCATAGCTATCATTAACCACAACATGCATATGTCTTTGATCATCTCTTTGCTGAAAAGTAGAACTAAAATAAATTCCAGAAGTGGACAAATCCTCACAAAACTTAAAATATTCTTCTTCATCATTAGCATCCTTTCCATCCTGAGAATGCAACTTATATTATTCACAACAATTATCAAATTCAAACTCATCTAAATAGTATGTTTTACAGTGCTCAGTGAATGCTTTGTGAAAATCTTTCAATGATGAAATACAGGCAGGAGGTAAAGAAAAATACCATTGACATGCATCACCATATAATGAATACATGAACATCTTCATATGAACGTCTTCATGCTGCTGATCTAATAGATCCATGCATTCGTGAAACTTGAGGAGGTGTTCTACAGGACTGTCTTCTTCCTCCTCTTTGAAGACACGTAGAAAATCTCCCCATTCAGACATATCAGGTACTGGATGTGGGAAACCAGGAACAGAAGAGAAGTCAAGAGGTGCAAACCGCTAAGCCAAAAGAGCAGAAAATGCTTTTGACATCTTTATATTGTGAATTCGGCACTGAATTCATCCTACATGGATTCGCCAGAGATGAGATATTCATAAGCAACATTGCTTGAAGATTGCTCAACCCTATAATTTTCTGATGTATTTATAAATTCTTGAAATTTGTATGTTTTAGCAGAAGAAATAATAGTAGAAATATTTCTTGAAATACCTGATGTAGCTTCCTGTGTAGCACTGAAGTTCTGCCTTGGTGAAGCCCTAGCTCTTCTTAGAATCTCTTATGGATCTGAAACAGGTGTTGCTGGTGGTCGTTTAGGGTTTGCTCTGGTACTTGGTCTTCTTGAAGCCACATTATTTCAATGGATTCGCCAGATAGATGATTACAACCAGAATAGTGTCCAGGCTGTGTCTATCATCAAAGAAAGGATATATGTCGTCTCCCAGGGAAGTTGAGCTTCAGTCTCTTCTCGCCAGGAACGACGCCAATTTGTTATCACTCCAGGAAACTCCTCTAGCTTGTATCTTGAGGATGCCTAGGAAATTAAATATTTTTAGGGTTTTCTAATATGGATCAAGTCAGGTGACCTATATGACTTTACACTCTCAAGACATGCATGAAACTCAATCAGGTACAATGCTTTTAGTTACCACTGTTCAGAGGTTTACAATAAGATGCAGGGATGGAGAACTCATCAAGTTGGCATATTTACACACAAAACAAATGCATATAAATGGCTAAATCATGATAAGGATGGTACTTATAATTCAAATCACATTAACATGCTAATAGGATGACAACTATAAGTCATTAATTAACTTGAATTTAACATAAATACACATTTAGGAATAAGCACAGTAAAGACAGAAATGGAAGCTGAACAGATGATAACAAAAGATATTATATTGAATCATGAGCAAAATGAGAAGCTGACAATAGTATAGGTCTGTAAATCCCCAAAGTCGAACCATTTCAATCAAATAAGTATTACGATTTATAGCCTCTACAAAAATCCTCAGATCCTGAAAACTTGGATCTGATTTAATAAAAATAAACAAAATAATTGTTTTTTGCATAATTAGGTCAAAAAAACCTAATCAACTACTAGTCTATCTATCTGCAGAATTCGTTCACTGTTTGAACCTTCTGATAACTGAAGTAAGTACTGGAAATCATTGCCACTAGTCTTCTACTGGTTAAGTCATGGTTTCACTTTGAAAGCAACATGTTGGTGACCTTTTCCACTATTATGTCATAGTAAAATTGAAACAGACCTTTCCTAATGCTTTCTTCTGTGTCTTTCATCTTCAGACTTTGTCCCTGAGCCATCCATATTTGCCCAAAATTTCTCTTGCATGTCAAAATTTAATTTTATGCATATGTCTTCTTTCTGTGGTTAAGCGGCCAAAACATCAGAACCATTAGCTACCAAAAGCGGGGCTTTCGGTGGCTAGTGAACTGCCTCAGTGTCCGCCTAAGCCAGCGAAAGCCTTGTTTTCCAAAAATTCTTAGGTTTCTTTCAAAAAATTTCTTTTAAGTCTATCTACTCAACTTTATTCTTCAGTAGGCTCTATGCTAGGAGGGTTTACAACAGCTTGGTTTGTTTCTGGAGGCTGAAGGCTAACTGCAGCTTCATCTAGGGTTTCCAACTTGGGGTGGCTGCTAGGATTCACCTTGGCCTCTTTCAGCTGCAGTCTTTGGAGCCTAATCATCCTGTATAATCTAGTATTGTATTTTAGGTATTGTGTATTCAGTCTCTTTAAATAAAGCATACCTTTCTCTCAGCTCCAGGAAATATTTATGCAGTAGCTTCTTCTTGCTGGTTAATGTAGCATTATTCTTCTTTATCTCCCTTTTGATAATCTCCATCTCATATACTTTCCTCAACAAATGATTTATCCTTTGAGTTTTGGGATTTCTAGAGGAGGCCTTCTCTGCTAGTTCATCTTGCTCTTTTGGTGTCGATGATGGGAGTCCTTCAATCTCTGCTGTCAATTGCTCTATTAGGTCAACTTTTACCCTAAAATTTTGGCCAAAATCCTGAAAACTGGGGCTCAGAGATGGATTTTTTCCTTCAAATATGTGACACCTAGGTATAAAATGAAAGAGTTTTTTGTATATTGGTTTGTTCTGAGAAAAAACCTCTCTCAGTTTTTTGTAATTTATTTTAATTTTCCCGGCATATGGATTTAAAAAACATGTGTCAAACAAGAAATTATGAGATCTGAAAATTAGGTCTTAGAGATGGATTCGATTCTCCCAATATACAAAACCTGTAGGAAAACTAAGATAGGTTATTGTTCTTTCACCTGTTCGGAACAAAAAATCTGAGCGTTTTGCAAAATGATTCTCCAGTCGCTCATAATCACTATTTTAAAATGATGCCATTTCATAGTAAAACGCCCCTTTCGGTGGCTTAGAGCATCTTGAAATTTTGGTCTTAGCTATGAAAAGTCTACTTTCGGTGGCTTAGAGACCATTTTGAAACCACGCTTAGCCATGAAAACCTGCATTTTAATTTTTTTGAGCTGGCCTTTTCCCCAACGCATTTCACTTGCTTTCCGTGGTTAATGCCCTCCTTCAATCACTCGCTAAACTGCTGAAACCAAGGCTTTTCAGTGGCTAATGAGCTCTTGGAAAGCTTGCCTAAGCCACCTAAAGTCCTTTTCCCAAAATTTCATAAAAAAACGACATCAACAGGCTTTTGGTGGTTAACATGGTCCTGCGTTAAAACTGTTAGCTACAGAAAGGTGAGCTTTTTGGTGGCTAATGAGTTGTTGAAAAACTCGCCTCAGCCACCAAAAGCTAAAAATTTCAATTTTTCTTAATAAAACAGAACATTAAGTATCCCAACCTTGTTAGTCATCCCAATATTTTTCATAATATGGCATGAAACCTTCATTAGTGATCAAAAAATAAATTGTTTTGAGCGAACTTATTGAAAATTTTATTTAGGAGAAAACATCTGGCTCCTACTCGGGGATGGGAACCTCCCTGTGAGGTCCCAATAACCCAATACCAAAATTCCTTTCCTGAAAAAGAATAATTAAAGCTATCTTCTAGTTTTCCATTGGGCATGGAGTCATTTGTCTTTTATAACTGATCCCCTGCAATCTTCCTGTAGCTCGCTTTGATTATTCATGAAAAACAACTAAAAATGACCTAGCTGCTCATATTAAGAGCTTATGTTCCTATCTACTTGTAACACACCAGTTTTGACCCCGTTGCATTAAATGTACATCATGTATATATTGTAAATGATCATGGTGCGGAGCTAAAGGCCAAGGCCCCACCATTGATCGGTTATGCTATGTTTTGGATTTAAATTTGTCACCGATGGTATATCGGGGCATGCAGAGCATATTAGGTTTATCATCATGTAAATATGCATATTTAATTAAAACAAACCCAACAAGATACCTTCGCGGCAACTAAAATGAGAAGGGGGCATGATTTTCACAAGGATAAGGGTGGGGAAATTGTCAAACCTTGGGCCAATGAGGGAAAATACCCATGTGTCTTCTTTCCTTGCGTTACCCAACCACCTTCATTAAGAATTTTTGCTGGTAGCTAGGGGAAGTTATGGTAGTTATTGTTTTTTGGGGAGTAGGGTGGCAGGATTGTCAGTCCTAGCCTATGCGCACACTCCACCCGTGGACAGACTATTCTCTCCACGCCTGCACTAAACTACTCACGCCCTTTATTCATTTTCATTCTCATCACTCCCCTGAACACATTCATTTTTTCTCCATGACAGCACTGGAATGCTGGTGCACACCAATCCGTGCCCTCTCCATTGTCTGTTCATCAACGCACAAGATAGGAGCTGCTCATCCTCACGCAGGGGCCATTGCCTGTTGATTGTTCTCACGCACAGGCTGATTTTGGGTGCTGCGGACTTCCTTACCTGGGATTGTTGCGATCTTCTCTGTGATTGAGGTTTGGTGCGAGCTTTCATCCACGAACAGACTGAGAGTATGTATTTCTCCTCCCCAATGCGGCTTGTGTAAGTTTTTCCACGTCTTTAGTTGTCCAGGGTGGACTATCGATTTCCCCATGTTGTGAATGTGTATGTTGTTACGTTTAGAACTATTGTAATCCATTTGGGAGTATCTTTCCACTGTCATTGTGTTTTGCTGATATGCTATGGGGCTGATGTAGATTGTTGGGAGTCGTTTTGGCCATGAGAGGGCCAAGAACGACTCAGAAATAGTTCCCCCTATTCAGCTGTAATCTGATTGATTGCATACGTGCAATGGTTGGTCTTCGGACTATGTAAGGAGCAGGGATGGGGGCTTGCTTTGCTTGATAAACCTGGTGTGTTGGAAACCACACAGACAGGGCTAGAGGACTGGCTTTCTTCTCCACAACCTATGAATAGCACTGGAAGGGAATACAGGGCCTGAGGGACTCTGTAGCAGAGAAGGGACTGATTCCTTGTGTTGGGTGTGAGTGGGTGTCTTAGAAGCTAGGCTAGTTCTGGTGTAGGTGTTCTTGGCTTTGTAGTGAGCTCACCATGTTAGCATTTAGCCTTTCCCAACTCCTCAATGGCCTGATAAACCCACTGTGTTGGCTTGGCTATGCTTTATATACCCTTGGCTATGTGGAATCCTGCTTGTCCCCTTATTCCTTGAAGAATCATGCCCAACTCGGGGGTGGCAACGCTGCTGAGAGATTAAGGAGCATGCTGGCATATGGTTGGGTGGAACGTTGCAGCAACGTAGCTGGTTGCGGAATGAATTCTTCATAAGATAAGTGATCTTGTGCATTTTACCTCCGCATCTATAATTTCGGTTAATGATTATGTTGAACAGGTTAAATGAATGCTTGTGTGAATGCATGTTGATTCCGCCATGCAAGATACATAATTATAGCTATGTGTGTTGAATAATTGCACTTGTACATGATAAATATTCATGTGTGCATATTCTAGTTCAAAGTCTTTGTTTAAGCGTTCTGTTTCAGCAATTTTGTGCATGCACATGTTCATGGGACTCTTAGCCCGGGTTGTTAAAGCATGGGGTCATGTCCTCTTCATCGGTTGGAGGCTCGGGGACATGACAGTCGGTGGTATTAGAGCTCATGTTGCAGCATGGGCCTGCATGAGCCATGAAGGATGCAATGACAAAGGTTGTATTTCATTCTGCCCAACAGAAATCATAATTTGAATGGCTGTAAAATTTAAAAATTGATCTAAGTATTGAATGTTCGGATCATCGAAACAGATTAGAAGAATAGATTTCGGATGTAAGGGAAGAGTTAGCAGTTTCCAGTCCGTCGTCGCTGCTGTCGAAGGACTAACTCGCCGATGCAGAAGTGCTTAGTGGATCAAGTGTCCGCCGTTGTGAAAGTCCAAATCACTAAGTCTTCCAACGAGAAGAAAGGCTACCGATATCGATCGAGTTATGTCATCGATCGGAGGAAGATCAAGGCTAAGGAGCTGCCATTGCGGCTGCAGATGGAATTGTTTGCCGATAGAAAGAAGATTAATTTTTTTTTCTAAGGCATAAATCATTGACTGGTGGAAGAAGTTAGTGATTCGTGAGCTGTAGTTTCGGAAGACAAATTACTAAGTCTTCCGATGAGAAGCAATAGCTGATGCCGCAAGAAAAGTTTTAAAATTTTTCTAAGTAAAGGGTGGCCGTCGGAAGGAGTTCATCTTTGGTGTGCCACCGTTGCGAAAGCCAAAGGAACTAGGCTTCTGATGTGGAAAGACCGTCGACGCCGAAAGTTAAAATTTTTCTAAGGAAGATTAAGCGACTATCGGAAGAAAATAGTTGATTGTGTGTCCGCCGTTGTAGAATTCTAGAGCACTAGACTTCCGATGAGAAAAGGCTACGGACACCGTGAAAGTAAGTTAGAATATTCTTCTAAGGAAAAATAGCGGCCGATCGGAAGAAGATAGGATTACGTGCACCGCCGTTTCGGGAGGTAAAACCACTAGTCTTCCGATGCAAAAATTCTTCTGATGTAAAAAGTCTGCCGTGCCGAACAGGTTGTGCCACCGATCGGAAGGAGAAAGAAGATCATGTTCCGCCATTGCAGTTGCCGAAAGGACTAACCTTCCAAAGGGTTAGAAGACCCGATTGCCAACGTTAGTGCTTAGCGGACCTGACAGCTAATGTACATAGGAACAATTTAGTTTATTCAACCACCGATACAGCGGAGGAGTTAGTGATTTGGGGAGCTGAAACGTCGGATCAATAGTTGAAATGGGAGCCGATTCTGCACAAAGAAAATTTGAGTTTTCCGTGGGATTTCTTAACAGATTTTGACTATTTTTCAGTGGGATTTTTAGCTATTTTACAGTGAATTTTCAGGGTTGAAAAAGAGAAATTAGCAGTGATCTTATGCGCCACATTGCGCGAAAACCAATTATTTACCAAAAACAAAAATGGGGGCGTTGCCCTCGACCCCCCCCTTGACCCCCGTCGTCCCCCTCAAATAGATGTTCTTTGATGAAGAAAATTCTGTGTGTTTGGGCAAGTTGTTATTTTATGGTTATTCCAAGAGAAGGAAAGTGATTCTGATTTGTATTAATGTTATGCATCTAACATTTGTGTTACTAACACGTTTGCAGAATCATAGTTACCTTCAAGGGCAGTATTCCAGGTAGTGCAATTTGATAAGTAAGTGGTGGTTTAGTTATGAGAACCCATGATGGGTATGATGCTCGAGATTCTTATGAGCGAGCCGAATATGCCATGGGAAAAAATGTCCGTAATAGAAATGATGACATTGAGTCTAATGGAAGGAGATTCCAAGAGACACCATCAGATGTTGCAGCCACCATGAGAAGCTTTATCAAAGCCCAGGAAGAGAAGCATTAGTTAAATGTTGCTATGTTGCAGAGTTTGACAAACTTGCATATAAAGATAGACTCTGGAAAAGGTACTTCAAGACCATAAGGTAGTAAGAGCAGTACTAGGAGAAGGAGAAAGACTTCTAGTGGGTCATCTGATTCTGAAGAATCCAGAGGAGATTCAAGTTATTCTTCTCATAAAAGGAAAAGAAAGAGACACCATAGGGATCGATCTCGGGATGAATTTAGGAAAGATAAACCTCCTACATTTGATTGTGAGGTAAGGACTGGACAAGAAGCTGAGGCTTGGCTTCTTGGGATAAAGAAGTACTTTCAAGTGCATGACTATTCAGGAAACATGAATGCAAGAGTTGCCATATTCAATCTGAATGGAAGAGCATCCATTTGGTGGGAACACTTCAAGCAAGTAAAGAGTATCAATGAAAGGAGACTTAAGTGGAAGCAATTCAAGAAGTATTTCAAGCAGAAATACCTCTCTGACAAGTATTATGATGACAATATTAAGGATTTCCATGAGCTGAGATTGGGACAGCAGACCATGGTAGAGTATGCAAATAAGTTTTTGGAGCTGTTGAGGTATGTCCGGTACATCAGAGATGAAAAAGTGAAGGTCCAGTGTTTTCTGAGTGGATTAACTCAGTCTTACAAAGATAGAATTGAGTTCTATGAACCTAGAAATCTTGAAGAAGCAATAAGGAAGGATAAGTATTGCTATGAGCAAAGCAAAGGTAAACCCGATTACCACAAGGCATGGAAGGACAAGAAGAATGAGAAGTTTGACCAAAGAAAGAAAGGTTTCAAACCTTCTAACTTCAGGAACTAGCAGAAGCAGCCATCCCAAGCTGCAAGTAAGCTAGTTGGAATGACAGGAGAAATGGCTAAGGACCCACAACAGAACAGAGGACCACTTCAATGTTGGAAATGTGGAGGACCCCACATATGCAGGAATTTTCCACTCGAGAATGAGAGTGCATGGCCAGCTTATAACATCCAAGAAGCAGAAACAGTGGGTCAAGTAGCAAGGGCAGTCCCTAGGATTTATGCAGCATTGGAGGATCGTCAGGTAGAACACCAGTCAACTATAGTTGAAGTAGCAGGTAAGATTGTTGAACAATCTATTTCTATTTTGATTGACCCTGGTTCTACGCATAGTTACATTACTCCTAGAGTAGTGGAGATTTGTGCCTTTAAGAAAGTAAAGCATAGGAAGTCTTGGTTAGTTCAGCTAGCCACTGGAACTAAGAGAAAGGTCAGTGAATTGGTAGAGAAATGTCCATTGGTCATGAATGGATTGGTCACTTGTGTAGATCTGAATGTTCTACCGCTTAGTTCCTATGATGTTCTCATTGGAATGGATTGGCTAGAAGCTCACAGGGTGAAGCTTGATTGCTACAATAAGACTTTTGAATTCATGAATGAAGAAGGAAACCTAGTAGTCGTGAAAGGTATTCCAAAGATAATTTCAGTGAGGTAGGTTTAAGCAATGTAGTTAAAGAAGTTCTATAGGAAGGGTTGCCAGTTGTATGCAGCTCGGATTTTGGAGGAAACAAGAGATGAAACTCCTAGTTTGGAGGACTATCAGGTGTTACAAGAATTCAGGGATGTGTTTCCTGATGAGATTCTCGGGCTTCCTCCAAAGAGGGACATTGACTTCACAATTGAACTTGTGCCAGGAGGAGCACTAGTGTCCAAAGCACCCTATAGGATGAGTACACCGGAGATGATAGAATTGAAGATGCAACTGCAAGAGTTGTTGGAAAAGAAGTATATCTGGCCAAGTGTGTCTCCTTGGAGAGCACCAGTCCTGTTTGTAAAGAAGAAAGATGGTACACTCAGGTTGTGTATTGATTACAGACAGTTGAACAAGGTTACCATGAAGACTAAATATCCTTTGCCTAGGATTGATGACCTCTTTGATCAAATGAGAGGATCAAAGGTGTTTTCCAAGATTGACTTGAGGTCTGGTTACCATCAGGTGAGAATCAAGGATGAAGAAATTCATAAGACGGCCTTTAGGACAAGGTATGTGCATTATGAGTTTGTAGTGGTACCATTTGGTCTCACGAATGCGACAACTACATTTATGTGCCTTATGAATAGTGTCTTTACCAAGTATTTGGATAAGTTTGTTCTTGTTTTCCTTGATGACATTCTTGTTTATTCTAAGAATGAGGAAGAGCATGAAGAGCATTTGAGATTGACATTGAATTTTCTCAGGGAGCATCAGTTGTATGCAAAACTGAGCAAGTGTGACTTCTATAGAGATAGAATTCAGTATTTGGGTCACATTATCTTGGAGGAGGGTATACCTGTGGACCCTGAAAAGATTGAAGCCATTATGAATTGGCCTAGTCCAAGAAATGTGACAGATGTAAGATCTTTTATGGGACTTGCAGGATACTAGAGGAGACTCATTGAGGGATTCTCCAAAGTTGCACATGCCATCACTTCTTTGCAAAAGAAGGGGATGAAGTTCGAATGGAAATCAAGGTGTGAAGAAAGTTTCCAGAGGTTGAAGAATCTTCTCACTCGTGCACCAGTATTGAAAGTTGCAGATCCAGAGAAGGATTTTGTGGTGTGTACCGACGCATGTGGACAAGGGCTTAGAGGAGTCCTTATGCAAGACAAACACGTGATATGTTATGAGTCAAGGAAGCTAAAGGAGCATGAGAAGAACTATGCCACTCATTATCTAGAGCTTGCAGCCATAGTACATGCTCTCAAGATGTGGAGGCATTACTTGATGGGTAGGAGATTTGAGCTCAGGACAGACCATTGTGGTCTGAAGTATTTGTTTGATCAACCCACTCTGAATGCTAGGCAAGCGAGATGGCTGGAGTTTTTGTGTGAATTTGATTTTGAAATCAAGCACATAAAGGGAAAGGAAAATAAGGTAGCTGATGCACTCAGCAGGAAGGTGCAGGAAATGCATGTGGCATCTCTTAGTATTTGCCAATCAGATTTGAGGCAGCAGAGTGTTAATCATGTTGCTGGAGGTGAATTGTATGAGCAGGTAAAAGACAAATTGCAGCAGAAAAGTCTTGAGAAGAGGTATGAGGGATATAAATTGGAAGAAGATGGACTTCTCACTTTTAAAGGAAGAATTTATATTCTGAATGTACCAGATTTGAGGAAAGTTGTTATGGATGAAATCCATCAAGCTCCGTATTCTGGTCACCTAGGATATCAGAAGACAATTGCTATAGCTAGAAAGTAGTACTTTTGGCCAGGAATGAAAAGGGATATGGCTGAGTACATTTCGAGGTGTATGAAATGTCAACAGGTAAAGGTTGAGCATCAACACCCTGCAGGTTTGTTGCAGCCTTTGCCAGTTTCGGAATGGAAATGGGAAGTTATTTCCATGGATTTTATTATAGGATTGCCAATGACTTGGACACAACATGATTCCATCATGGTTGTGGTGGACAAGTTGACAAAGGCAGCACATTTTATACCGGTTAAGTCTACATATGAGACTGACGACATTGCAAGGATCTTCATGAAGGAGATATTCAAATTGCATGGATTTCCTAAGGCAATAGTCTCTGACAGAGATGTCAAGTTCACTTCCAATTTTTGGAAGGGGTTGTTTGCAGATTTGGGTACAAAGCTAAACTTCAGCACCGCATACCATCCTCAGACAGATGGTCAGACAGAGAGAGTTAATCAGGTGCTTGAAGATATGCTTTGCATGCAGGTGATGGACAAACCAACTAAGTGGGAAGATTACTTACACTTGGTAGAGTTTTCTTATAACAATGGACAGCAAGAATATTTGGGGATGAGTCCATATGAAGCTTTGTATGGAAGAAGGTGTAGGACACCAGTGACTTGGGATAATCTAGTGAACAGGCTTGTGCTTAGGCCAGAATTGCTTGAGGAAATGGAGCAAGAGGTTGTAAAGATCAGACAAAATATGAAGGCAGCACAGGACATATAGAAAAGCTATGCAAATAAGCATAGGGTGAACAGAGAGTTCAGGGTTGGAGATCATGTTTACCTCAGAGTGAGGGCAAGGAAGAGTTCCTTGAAGCTTGGAAGTTGTGCCAAGTTGTCGCCAAGATACTGTGGGCCATTTGAAGTACTTGAAAGAATAGGGCTAGTTGCATATAGACTTGCATTGCATGCTAGCACTAGAGCTCATAATGTTTTTCATGTTTCTTTGATTAAGAGATATGTACATGATCCTAACCATGTGATAAATAGGGATGTGATTCAGGTGGAACCCAAGGGAGAGTTCCGAATCGATCCAATGCGTATCCTCGACAGGAAGGTCACAATGCTCTGGAAATAAGCCATAGCGTAGGTAAAGGTGCAATGGGAGCACTACGGACCTGAAGAGGCTACATGGGATCTGGAGGATGCCATGCGATTGGCACATCCATTTTTGTTCAATTTTGTGGAACACTAAGGCGATACCAGTGTAGCATTTTGTTCAATTTTGTAAGCACTGAGGACAGTGCTATTGAAGGGGAGGGGGGATGTAACACCCCAGTTTTGACCCCATTGCATTAAATGTACATGATGTATATATTGTAAATGATCATGGTGCAGAGCTAAAGGCCAAGGCCCCACCATTGATTGGTTATGCTATGTTTTGGATTTAAATTTGTCACCGATGGTATATCGGGGCATGCAACACATATTAGGTTTATCATCATGTAAATATGCATCTTTAATTAAAACAAATCTGACCAGCTACCTTTGCGGCAACTAAAATGAGAAGGGGGCATGATTTTCACAAGGATAAGGGTGGGGAAATTGTCAAACCTTGGGCCAATGAGGGAAAATACCCATGTGTCTTCTTTCGTTGCCTTATGCAACCAAATTCATTAAGAATTTATGCTGGTAGCTAGGGGAAGTTATGGCAGTTATTGTTTTTGGGGAGTGGGGTGGCAGGACTGTCAATCCTAGCCTACGCGCACACTCCACCCGCGGACAGACTATTCTCTCCACACCTGCGCTGAACCGCTCACACCCTTCATTCATTTTCGTTCTCATCACTCCCGCAGATACATTCATTTTTTCTCCACGACAGTCCTGGAACGCTGGTGCACTCCAATCTGTGCCCTCTCCATTGTCTATTCATCCACGCACAAGCTAGGAGCTGCTCGTCCTCACGCAGGGGCCATTGCCTGTTGATTAATCTCACGCATAGGCTGATTTTGGGTGCTGCGAAATTCCTTACCTGGGATTGTTGCGGTCTTCTCTCTGATTGAGTTCTGGTGCGAGCTTTCATCCATGCACACACTGAGAGTATGTATTTCTCCTCCCCAGTGCATCCAGTGTAAGTTTTCCCATGTCTTTAGTTTTCCAGGGTGGACTGTCGATTTCCCCACATTGTGAATGTGTATGTTGTTACATTTAGAACTATTGTAATCCATTTGGGAGTATCTTTCCCCTGTCATTGTGTTTTGTTGATACCCTGTGGGGGCTGCTGTAGATTGTTGGGAGTCGTTTTGGCCATGAGAGGGCCAAGAACGACTCAAAAATAGTTCCCCCTGTTCAACTGTAATTCTGATTGATTACATACGTGCAATGGTTGGTCTTCAGACTGTGTAAGGATCAGGGATGGGGGATTTGTTTGCTTGATAAACTTGGTGTGTTATAAAACACACAGATAGGGCTAGAGGGCTGGCTTTCTTCTCCGCAACCCCTGAATACACTGGAAGGGAATGCAGGGCCTGAGGGACTGTGTAGCAGAGAAGGGATTGATTCCTTGTGTTGGGTGCGTGTGGGTGTCTTAGAAGCTAGGATAGTTCTGGTGTAGGTGTTCTTGGCTCTGTAGTGATCTCACCAGCTTAGCATTTAGCCTTTCCCAACTCCTCAATGGCCTGATAAACCCACTGTGTTGGCTTTGCTATGCTTTGTGTACCCTTGGCTATGTGTAAGCCTGCTTGTTCCCTTATTCCTTGGAGAATCATGCCCAGCTCGGGGGTGGCAGCGCTGCTGAGAGATTAAGGAGCACGTTGGCCTATGGTTGAGTGGAACATTGTAGCGATGTAGCTGGTTGCAGAATGACTTCTTCATAAGATAAGTGATCTTGTGCATTTTACCTCTGCAACTATAATTTTGGTTAATGATTATGTTGAACATGTTAAATGAATGCTTGTGTGAATGCATGTTGATTCTGCTGTGCAAGATACATAATTGTAGCTGTGTGTGTTGAATAATTGCACTTGTGCATGATAAATATTCATGTGTGCATATTCTAGTTCAAAGTCTTTGTTTAAGCGTTCTGTTTCAGTAATTTTGTGCATGCACATGTTCATGGGGCTCTTAGCCCGGGTGGTTAAAGCATGGGGTCACATCCTCTTCATCGGTCGGAGGCTCGGGGATGTGACATTACTTCTACTCCTAATTCTAATCAGTATATTCTTCTTATCATGTGACAACAGGCTTCCAATGAAGCCATGTCAGAAGCTGATATGCTGAACTTATCCTTGATCTTGAACTGAAAAATAAATGAAACTCTGGCATGCAGCAATGTAGTTTCGAAGGGTGACAGAACCAACTATCATCTGAAAAAAATATTTTGATATCTATGCTGCTCATAAGTTCTAGATAGTCAGCAACAGTGTCATAAAATCCAACAAGAAATACCTTTTTATGTTGTTGTTCTGACCTAATGAAATGGTGCAGCTGGCTGCTTTCAGTGATCACTACGTTAACTATAGATTGCTCAACCTCTAACTGGGAATGATGAGTTATGCCCTGCTATTCTGGACTATTCATATCATCATCTTCCTCTTCATATCAATTTCCCTCTTCCTTTTTCTGCAAATTAGAAAACTGAGGGTTGCCTTTATTATTTGCTGAAGATCCAAATTTGATACATGTTGTTCCTTCGATCTGCTCATTATCTTTCGGGTATCCAATGGGGACAAACTGATCTTGTTGACGCCCTAAGTGAGTAGATGCATTTGGTACAAATTCAAAAGCATCTATATTATGGTTAACATTATGAATATCATTAATATCTCGATCACAATGAGAGGTATCCCCTATTGCAGCATACTCTTCATAGCTATCATTAACCACAACATGCATATGTCTTTGATCATCTCTTTGCTGAAAAGTAGAACTAAAATAAATTCCAGAAGTGGATAAATCCTCACAAAACTTAAAATATTCTTCATCATTAGTAGCCTCTCCATCCTGAGAATGCAACTTATATTCTTCACAACAATTATCAAATTCAAACTCATCTGAATAGTAGCTTTTACAGTGCTCAGTGAATACTTTGTGAAAATCCTTCAATGATAAAATACTGGAAGGAGGTAAAGAAAAATACCACTGACGTGCATCACCATATAATGAATACATGAACATATTCATATGAATGTCTTCATTCCGCTGATCTAATAGGTCCATGCATTCATGAAACTTGAGGAGGTGTTCTGGAGGACTATCTTCTTCCTCCTCTTTGAAGACAGGTAGAAAATCTCCCCATTCAGACATATCAGGTACTCGATGTGGGAAACCAGGAACAGAAGAGAAGTCCAGAGGTGCAAACCTTGGAGCAAAAAGAGCAGCAAATGCTTTTGACATCTTTATATTGTGGAGTCGCCACTGAATTCATCCTTCATGGAGTCGCCAGGGATGAGCTCTTCACAAGCAACAGTGCTTGAAGATTCCTCAACCCTAAAATTTTCTGATGTATTTATAAATTCTTGAAATTTGCATGTTTCAGTAGAAGAAATAATAGCAGAAATATTTCTTGAAATACCTGATGTAGCTTCCTGTGCAATACTATTGGTCTGCCTTAGTGAATCCCTAGCTCTTCTCAGAATCTCTTTTGGATCTGAAATGGGTGTTGTTGGTGGCCCTTTAGCGTTTTCTCTGGTACTTGGTCTTCTTGAAGTCACCTTCTTTCAATGGAGTCACCAAATAGATGATTACACCTAGAATAGTGTCCAAGATTTGTCTATCATCAAAGCAAGGATCTATGTTGTCTCCCAGGGAAGTTGAGCTTCAGTCTCCTCTCCTCGGCAATGGAACCAATTTGTTATCACTCCAGGAAACTCCTCTATCTTGTAGCTCGAGGATGCCTGGTAACTTAAATATTTTCAGGGTTTCCTATTATGGATCAAGTCAGGTGACCTATATTACCTTCCACTCTCAAGAAATGCATCAAACTCAATCAATCACAAGGCTTTTAGTTACCATTGTTCAGAGGTTTACAATAAAATGCAGGGATGGAGAACTGATCATCCCGATAGATTTACACACAAAACAGATGCACATAAATGGCTAAATCATTATAAGGATGGTACTTATAATTCAAATGACATTAACATGCCAATACGATGATAGCTATCAGTCATTAATTAACTTGAATTTAACCTAAGTACACATTCAGGCATAAGCATAGTAAAGATAGAAATGGAAGTTGAACAAATGATAACAAAAGAGCTTATATTCAATCATGAGCAAATGAGAAGCTGGAAATAGTATAGGTCTATAAATCCTCGAAGTCGAACCCTTTCAATCAAATAAGTCTTAGGATTTATATCCTTTACAAAAATCCTCAGATCCTGAAAACTTGGATCTGATTTAATAAAAATAAACAAAATAATTGTTTTTTGCATAATTAGGTCAAAAAACCCTAATTAAATACTAGTCGAACTATCTATAGAATTCGTTCACTATTTGAACCTTCTGATAACTGAAGTAAGTACTTGCAATCAATTCCAGTAATCTTCTACTGGTTAAGTCATTGTTTCAATTTGACAGCTAGGTGTTGGTGACCTTTTCCATTTTTATGTCATAGTAAAATTGAAACAGACCTTTCCTAATGCTTTCTTCTGCATCTTTCAGCTTCATACTTGGTCCCTGAGCCATCCATATTCACCCAAAACTACTCTTGCATGTCCTTGAGCCTCTGCTTGCTTTCGGTGGTTAAGAGTCCAAAACATCAGAACCATTAGCTGCCGAAAGCGGGGCTTTCGGTGACTAATGAACTGCCTCGGCGTCCTCCTAGGCCAGCGAAAGCCCTATTTTCCAAAAATTCTTAGGTTTCTTTCAAAAATGTTCTTTTAAGTATGTCTTCTTAGATTTCTTCTTTAGTAATCTCTATGCTAGGAGGGTTTACAATAGCCTGGCTTGTTTCTGGAAGCTGAAGTCTAATTGCAGCTTAAGCTAGGGTTTCTAATGTGTGGTGGATGCTAGGGTTTTCCTTGCCCTCATTCATCTACAGTCTTTGGAGCCTAATAATCTTGTACAATCTAGTATTGTATTTTAGGTGCCATGTATTTAGTCTCTTTAAGAAATCATACCTTTCTCTCAGCTCCAGGTAAGATTTATCCAGCAGCTCATTCCTGCTGGTCAATGTAGCATTAATCTTCTTTATCTCCCTTTCCAGAATATCCATCTCATAAACTTGCCTCAACAACTGATTTATCCTTTGAGTTTTGGGATTTCCATAGGAAGCCTTCTCTACTGTTTCATCTTTCTCTTTTGGTGTAGGTGATGGGAGTCCTTCAATCTCTGCTGTCAATTGCTCTGTTAGGTCAACTTTTGCACTGAAAGTTTTGCCAAATTGCTGAAACCCGGGGCTCAAAGATGGATTTTTTCCTTCAAATTTGTGACACCTGGGTATAAAATGAAAGAGGTTTTTGTATATTGGTTTGTTCTGAGAAAAAAACTCTATCAGTTTTTTTGAATTCATTTTAATTTTCCCGAGATCTGGATTTCAAAAACATGTGTCAAATAGGAAATTCTAAGATCCAACAATTAGGTCTCAGAGATGGATTCAATTCTTTGAATATCCAATATCTATAGGAAAAAAGAGAGAGTTTATTGTTCTCTATATTGTCAGCAACACAAATATTCGAGCATTTTGCAAAATGATTCTCTAGTATATCATAATCACCATTTTAAAATGATGCCTTTTCACAGTAAAATGCCCCTTTTGGTGGCTTAGAGCATCCTGAAATTTCGGTCTTAGCTGCCAAAAGTCTGATTTCGGTGGCTTAGAGACCATTTTGAAACCACGCTTAGCCACAGAAACCTGTGTTTTGAGCTTTTTTAGCAGACCTTTTCCCCAACGCATTTCACTTGCTTTCGGTCGTTAATGCCCTCCTTCAATCACCCACTAAGCTGCCGAAACCAAGGATTTTCGGTGGCTAATGATCTGTTGGAAAGCTCGCCTAGGCCATCAAAAGTCCTTTTCCTTAAATTTCATAAAAAAACGCGATCAACAGGCTTTCGGTGGTTAACATGGTCCTGCGTTAAAATTGTTAGCTGCCAAAAGGTGAGCTTTTCGGTGGCTAATGAGTTGTTGAAAAACTTTCCTAAGCCACCGAAATCTAAAACTTTCAAATTTTCTTAAAAAAAAGAACATAAAATATCCCAAACTTTTTAGTCATCCCAATATTTTTCATAATATGGCCTGAAACCTTCATCAATGATCAAGAAATAAATTGTTCTGAGTGAACTTATTCAAAATTTTATTTAGGAGATAACATCTAGCTCCTACTGGGGGATGGGAACCTCCCTGTGAGGTCCCAAGAACCCCAGACCAAAATTCCTTTCCTAAAAAAGAATAATTAAAGCTATCTTCTAGTATTCCATTGGGGATGGAGTCATTTGTCTTTTATAACTGATCCCTTGCAATCTTCCTGTATCCCTCTTTGCTTATTCCCGAAAACAACTAAAAATGACCTAGCTGCTCATATTAAGAGCTTATTTTCCTATCTACTCCTACTCCTAATTCTAATCAGTAGAGTATTCTTATCATGTGACATCATGCCTACAATGAAGCCAGGTCAGAAGCTGATCTGCTGAACTTATCCTTGATCTTGACCTGCAAAATAAATGAAACCCTAGCATGCAGCAACGTAGTTTCGAAGGGTGACAGAACCAACTATCATCTGGAAAAAATATTTTGATATCTATGTTGCTCATAAGTTCCAGATAGTCAGCAACAGGGTCATAAAACCCAAAAAGAAATACGTTTTTATGCTGTTGTTCGAACTTACTGAAATGTTGCTACTGGTTGCTGACAACTTGGATCTAATTTAATAAAAATAAACAAAATAATTGTTTTTTGCATAATTAGGTCAAAACACCCTAATTAACTACTAGTCTAACTATATGTAGAATTCGTTCACTGTTTGAACCTTCTGATAACTGAAGTAAGTACTGGAAATCACTGCCACTAGTCTTCTGTTGGTGAAGTCACTATTTCACTTTGACAGCTAAGTGTTGGTGACCTTTTCCATTGTTATGTCATAGTAAAATTGAAACAAACCTTTCCTGATGCTTTCTTCTGCATCTTTCATCTTCAGACTTTGTCCCTGAGCCATCCATATTCGCCCAAAACTGTTCCTGCATGTCAAAATTTAATTTTATGACTCTGTCTACTTTCGGTGGTTAAGAGGCCAAAACATTAGAACCATTAGCTACCGAAAGCAAGGATTTCAGTGGCTAATGAACTGCCTTAGCGTCCTCCTAAGACACCGAAAGCCCAGTTTTCCAAAAATTATTAGGTTTCTTTCAAAAATGTTCTTTTAAGTCTATCTGCTCAGCTTTGTTATTTAGCAGGCTCTGTGCTATGAGGGTTTACAACAACCTAGCTTGTTTCTAGAGGCTGAAGGCTATCTGCATCTTTAGCTAGGGTTTCCAACGTGGGGTGGCTGCTAGGGTTTGCGTTGGCCTCCTTCAGCTGTAGTCTTTGGAGCCTAATCATCCTGTATAATCTAGTATTGTCTTTTAGGTACTACATATTCAGTCTCTTTAAGAAAGCATACCTTTTTCTCAGCTCCAGGTAATATTTATGCAGCAACTTGTTCTTGTTGGTCAATGTAGCATTATTCTTCTTTATCTCCCTTTCCAGAATCTCCATCTAATAAACTTTCCTCAACAACTGATTTATCCTTTGAGTTTTGGGATTGACAAAGTAAGCCTTCTCTACTGGTTCATCTTGATATTTTGTTGTAGGTGATGGGATTCCTTCAATATCTGCTGTCAATTGCTCTGTTAGGTCAACTTTTGCCCTAAAAGTTTGGCCAAACTGCTGAAAAATGGGGCTCAGAGATGGATTTTTTCCTTCAAATATTTGACACCTGGGTATAAAATGAAAGAGGTTTTTGTATAATGGTTTGTTCTGAGAAAAAACCTCTCTTATTTTTTTGGAATTCATTTTAATTTTCCAGGAATCTGGATTTCAAAAACATGTGTCAAATAGGAAATTTTGAGATCCAAAAATTAGGTCTCAAAGATGGATTCGATTCTCCCAATATGAAACACTTGTAGGAAAACTAAGATAGTTTATTGTTCTCTGACCTATTAGGAACAAAAATATTCGAGTGTTTTTCAAAATGATTCTCCAGTCGCTCATGATCACAATTTTAAAATGATTCCTTTTCACAGTAAAATGCCTCTTTTGGTGGCTTAGAGCGTCCTGACATTTTGCTCTTAGCTGCCGAAAGTATTCTTTCGGTGGCATAGAGACCATTTTGAAACCACGCTTAGCCATGGAAACCTTTGTTTTCAGTTTTTTGAGCGGGCCTTTTCCCCAATGCATTTCACTTTCTTTCGGTGGTTAATGCCCTCCTTCAATCACCCACTAAGCTGTCGATACCAAGGATTTTCGGTGGCTAATGAGCTATTGGAAAATCGCCTAAGCCACCGAAAACCCTTTTCCCAAAATTTCATAAACAAATGTGATCAGCAGGCTTTCGTTGGTTGACATGGTCCTGCGTTAGAACTGTTAGCTGCCGAAAGTTGAGCTTTTCAGTGGCTAATGAGTTGTTGAAAAACTCGCCTAAGCCACCAAAAGCTAAAAAAATCAATTTTTCTTAAAAAATAGAACATCAAATATCCCAACCTTGTTATTCATCCCAATATTTTTCATAATATGGCCTGAAACCTTCATTAGTGATCAAAAAAATAAATTGTTTTGAGTGAACTTATTGAAAATTTTAGTTAGAAGATAACAGGTATGTTTTGGGTATGTTCCCCCGCACAGAGCTCGTGCCAAGGAATAGAATACAATGAAGAATCATAAATATCCCATCAATATGGTTGCAATTCTGAAAGAAATGAAGTGCACTTTTGATATCGGACTGTTAAATTTTCTTAAGATACGATTATATTATCTAGGATATTTATCTGAAAGAATAACAAGTACAACAAAATGCATAAGATACAATTTATAGACAAAACACAAAGTTTTTCATCGGAGAAACCATAAAGAAGAAAATGCCGCAAAATTCTTTAGAATAGTAACATGATCAAAAGAAGTAATAAGAAATGTTCAATAGGTATCCTTCTCTCCTCATATGACTGTCTCTCTCTCAAATGCCTTAGAGAGTTTGTGAGGTGTGTATAAATGAGGGAGAGAACCTCCCTATTTATATGCTTTCAAGTATAAAAATTGAGCCTACATATCATCTCACATAGGTCCCACTTCTCCTAGACAGACCACAATTACATATTATATGATGTTACACTAGGGACTATTTCCATGACTTACAATGGAGGTAGTACCTCAAGGTCTAGACACAATTTATACATCCCGTAAAGGGATAACACACATCCCCAATGGAGGTACAACAACAGACAATGATAATATACATCATAATATCTTTCAAAGTTACAAATACATCAACACTCCCTCTTAACTAAGAAGGTATTCTCTCGCTACATAGTCATCAACACATCTGGTCATGTCTTCATCGCATTATCATCACAGAGTCATAGAGTCTTCATCATAGCTGTTGAAATCATCTTCTTATAATTTGATCATCGTCCCATACTATTTGTGATTAGAAGTTTCTATAGTGCTAGCCCTTTTTCATGCTGGATGTAGGCCTAGTCCTCTACCAAGTCTTCATCTACAATGCTAGCCCTTTTTCATGCTAGATGTAGGCATATTCCTCTTCGAGGCCTTCATCTATAGTTCCATCCCTTTTTCATGTTGGATGTAGGCCTAATCCTCTGCCAGGTATTCATCTACATAATCTATGCAATCAAGCCATCAAGTAGGTACATACAAGGAATTATTATATGCCTCTTGCAAAACTGTAAGATCTCCTAGAACTGATTATATACCACTGCAAAACATGAAGGAGCATCCCTAGATTGATTACATGCCTTACAATATATGTGTACCCTACTATTACCTCATCATATTGAGATCATCTCACCATCACATAAAGCACAACCCAGATACACATAACACAACACTCACGTTCACTGGCATGGTAGGACAAACCTACTACCATCTTGGAAAGGATTCCAATACATACATACACCGGCATGGTAGGACACACCTAATGCCATCTGAGAAAGGATCCCAACACTTATATCCATCAGCATGGTAGGAAAAACCTACTACCATATGGGAAAGGCTCCATAAATTACATCCACCGGCATGGTAGGACACACCTACTACCATCCGGGAAAGGTTCCCAGAACTTACATCCACTAGCATGATAGAACACACCTACTACCATCCAAGAAAATATCCAACACTTACATCCACTGGAATGGTAGGACACACCTAATCCCTTCCGGGAAAGGCTGCAGTACTTACATCACGACCATGGGAGGCCCAACCTACCACCATGGGAGGCCCAACCTGCCACCATGTCGAAAAGGCTCTCCACTTACATCATGACCATGGGAAGCCCAACCTTCCACCATGTTAGAAAGGATCTGTGTATCTACATATTCGGGACTCATCACTTTGCTTTGGAGGGAACCTTGACATGAAGAACACCAAGCTTTTCTCTAAAGTATTGAAACTTCACTCTAGTCATCTATAGCATAGAATCACATCAGGACTGATTACATCTAAGGATAAACTGTGAGCTTCTCCACGACTAATTACATCCGAGGACAACCTATAATATTTATTACATCTGAGAAACCTACGATCTTCGTTAGTATTTTATGCTTAGACAATCTGTCTCATCGTCTATGCTAGAACTCATCACTCCCTCTTTCAAGATATCCCGATCTGGATCATATATAGGAGCTTCACTACTCCTCTCTGTATCATACAAAAATGCAAGTCAGATCAATCAAATCAAATAGTAGATTTCAAAAGAAACATACTACCTCTAAAATAGTCGAACAAGTGCAAACATATTTTACCTCAGCTGTACTCAGTGCTATGCTGGACTGCATCTTGCTAAACCAATATCCCATACTAGATCTCAAACTAAAGAAGAAACCGAAGGTGTTCTTTTTCTCAATGGCTCTACCAATATAAATGAACATAACCATTTAGGTTAGTCTTATGATTCATATCATACTTGAGCCCTTACTCAAATATACCCTTCATCTACCTCACTCCAAGCTATGCAACCAGGTGAGCATGTCTGGGATCCATCAGGAACTAGCTCAGGTCATTCACAACAAATCATGTGTCTGGTCTTGTATTCATTAGGCAAATCAATGAACAAATCATCAAACGATACATCGTGGAATCAACCGTCTCTAATGAAGCATCACTTAGCTTCAGGTTCGATTACATAGGTGTGGTCCATCATCCCGAACCTCTTCAGGATATACACTGCATACTTCCCTTGTCCAAGGGAAAATCCATCCGCACTCTGCACACCTCCATGCTTAGAAAGTAGTGCATGATACCCAAGTCCTTCATCTTGAACTCGACAACAAGTCACCTTCTTGCATCTTTAATGAGTTCTTATTTTCCTATCAGGAACATGTCATCGACATATAATAGGAGCATCACTGGTATTATACCTTCAACCTTGAAGTAAAGGTTGGAATCCTCTTTACTCTCAATAAATCCTAGATCCATTAGTAATTTTTCCACCCTGTTGTACCATGTCGAACCTCGGGATCTTTTGTAGTCACTCCCTCTGAAGGGGAGCATCATTCTCCCTCTGCCTTTCATACTCTATGTATTGAAACATTATGTAATGGAGTGAAAAGTAGCTTCCTATGCTACTAATATTCTATGTATCCATCTAGAGTCACTAGATACCAAGATCCTCTATCTTTAACTTTGTTGAGAAGTTCTTCTCGCACCCATCTGTGAGCTTGTCATCCTCTATAGGATTTCATCTTCAATCTTGTAGCAAAGGTTAATATCTTCATCACTCTAGGTGATCTTCAATCTCCTTATGTAACTATATGCTCTATCCCATGGGTGCCTTCTTAGCTCATACAATTCCTTGTTTAATTTTCATACATGAATCTTCCTATCATATGTCTCAATTCCTAGTGGCTTCTCTATGTATAATCGACTCGTAATTGATGCAAATGTATCTTCATAGTCTGTTCCTTCTTTCTGTGAGAAGCCTTGTGCTACGAATATTGCCTTGTATCCCACAATGTTTCCATCTACTACATACTGGATATTGCAGATCCATATGGAAGATAGTAGAAACTTCCCTTCAGGTCTTACACCGCATCATAGACATCATTCTTCTTGAACTGGTACTCTTTGATCATAGTCTCCTTCCCTTTATTCTTGGATACTTCTTCATAGTTGGAAGGTTCTGCATCAACGATGTCACTCAACAGTGTCACATAACTAGAGTGTTTCTAAGCCATCTTGCTTTCTTTGGAAGTCTCGTCATACTATTCTTCATCCTGTATTATTTCTCGTGCCCAAGGTGGTCTTCATCTCTCGAGGTGGATCTACCATTCTATTTATATTCTTCTAAAGCTCTTTCTTTCACTATGGTGTCTTTGACCGAAGAAGCTTTAGGTTCCTCTTCTAAACTGTCATTACTTTTTCTTTGGAGTCATCTACAAGTCAAGTTCATTTGCATGATTGGAAACATATCATAATTTCCAAAACATATAAATAGTTACAAATATATGTCACATAGCCATGCGAATATTTTGTCCAATGCTACATTGATCCATATCATGTATACATATAATAACTTCTAGATGAATTCTACCCTAATGTTATTAAGAGTGTGTACTACTCCCAATATGCTAGAAAAGAGGTTTCAACCTAGATAAGTAGTTAGGGAATGGTGTACAACATCATCGAATTCTTACCTATCATGCGCAATGCAGTAGAATAAATGTAAATACTCAAACATGCATAACACATAAACTAAATATAAACAAATTCATAACCAAAGAATATCATAAAATGTGATTCAACTAGTAGCTGATAGGTTTACCTTGAAAATCGATAATCGACAGGTTCACCTTGAGATGCTCAGCCGACAAGTTCACAGCCAACAACATACCAACATGCTTTGCGATGGTTGAGCTTCTGACCATTATAACTTCTTGTAGCTGAATGTAGAAGGCAGTCACCAGAACATTTCAACATCCCCTATATAAGCATGTACATTATGTAAGATGGACATATTTCTGATCATCATCTGATTCCTCCATCTTTCATGGAGCAGAAGTAATAAATTGGTTCAAATTCTTGCATATTGTCTATGTGTATATTTCTTGTCGACCTTGTGTGTTTTCCTTCTTTGTTATGTCTCTTTACATGCTTCCTCCACAACAGAGATCAATTCATTCAATCGACATTTTTCCTTAGGGTGCACCTGCAAACAACCTGGATCATTGGTATCAGAGCAATATCTTGTCCAAAGCTTAAGTTACATAAGCACTTATATCAAATTTATTTAACTTATCCCTATTAAAACTCGCTCACAATCCCAACAACACAAGAAGACACTTTATTTGAATTCATAAAATATGAGTGAAGAAACAGACAACACACATGCAACTGACGAGACTAAGCAACTCATAGAAAAAGCACTGGCTTGCCAACGAATCGAAATGTTCACCCAGTTTAGAGAGATTCTCCTCAAAGTCACTACGAACTCTGGGGAATCCTCAACGCGATCTCAATCCGATAAAATCAGCCCCTTCAAAGTGCAAATGAATATCAACATTCGAAACCTTGAAGGAAATATCGATGTGGAATCCATTGAAAATAGGGTGCAACAGTTGGAATCTTATTTTGCGGTAAATAAACTCTCTCAAGCGTAAAATATCACCATTGTGTCCTTGAAGATGTCAGCCTCTGTACACTGCTGGTGGGAGAACCTATCGACAAAATGGAAAAAGAGGAAGACCCCATCGACACATGGGTAAAATTTGTCAAATATGTCCGAAAGGAGTTCTATCCACCCAATTACATTGAACAGTAGTACAAGAAGTGGAAGAATCTAACGTATTGGAAATACCAGTCCATACAGATTTACACCGACAAATTTTATCAACTCATGGCTATACTTGGCATCCAAGAAGAAGAGAAATTACTTGTCCTAAAGTATGTCAGCATTTTATCCCCATACATTGAACAAGAGATGGAGTTTCTAAATTTCAGCGCACTTGTGGATGCATTCCATTATTCCAACAAGCTTGAAGCTAAACAAAAAGGAAAGATACGTTTCACAAGTAAGCCAACAGGTTGAACATCCAACAAGAAGTCTCCAGGAGACTTCGATAAGTTCAATAATCCTTCTCAGTAGAATCTGCTAAAGCCTAATTATCCAAAGAAAAACTTCCAAAAAGACAATAATAATCGCAGCAAATAGAACCCTACCAGGAAATGGTGTGATTATCAGAGTTCATCATGGCATCATACGTTAGAATGCAAAGCTCAGAAGAAATTTTTGGTAAAATTTTCGACATCCAACTTGTCCAAAAGAACCCTGGTAGAATATGATCTAGATGCATCAACCCTCCTGGATTTGACCTCAAAAAATCCAATGGCCTTGACCATCATCGATGAGGAGAAATGAGAGCGCCTATTCCATACACGGATATGGGTTCAAAGCAATCCATTGTATCTTATTGTGGATAACGGTAGGCAGAATAAATTTTTTTCCGAATATCATGTGAATAAATTAGGTACTCCACATCCTCATCCTTACAATATCGATTGTATGAAGGATGGGAAGGAACTAAGGATCACACGAAAATGTCAAATCACCTAATTCATTAAGCCTTTTAAATATGAAGTACTCTGTGACATGGCACCACTTTCCGTATTCTATGCCCTATTTAGTAACACTACTTATGGGATCGAAATGGTACATAACAGGCACGACCTTAGAAGGTGATTTTCAAAATCCAAAACCAATGGTATGGCATACCAGAGCAACAACCCATATCAACGGTTGCTATGATATGCACCAAGAAAACAAAGAAGCTTATCAATCATGCTCAAAATTTTGCATTAATCATGACATTCCAGGAAGACTGCAGCAACGATTCGACTCATCGACCAACACAGCTCTCGACAGCAACAACATATCGACAACATTCTTAAAGAATATCAAAACATATTTCAAGCACCATACGGAGTACTTCTGCATGATCAGTTAAAACACTCCATTGAAATTTTTCCTGGTTCTTCATTCCCTAACACATCTATTTAGATAATATCCATTCTTTGGAAATGAATATATTTGCAGACAAATCCAGGATTTGAATAACAAGGGTCATATCCTCCCCAACTCCTCTCCTTGTGGAAGTCCAGTCATCTTATTTCCAAGTAAATATGGGACTTGGCGCATGTGCATCGACTATCGGGCTCTCAACAAAATTTCAGTGAAGAACATATAGCCTCTTCCATGGATTGATGAACTCATCAACAATATGAAAGGTGTTAAGTTATTTATGAAACTCTACCTCAAGATGGAATACCACCAGATTCCAATCGAGTTCACTGATGTATGGAAAATGACTTTCAAAACCAAGGAAGGACTATTTGAATGGTTAGTCATGCCTTTCAACATAAGTAATGCACCTGCAACCTTCATGAGATATATGGACGACCTTCTACAACCTTTCATCAGTAAATGTGTCATTGTCTATCTCGATGATATCTTGATTTTTAGTCGATCATGGGAATAACATGTCAAGCAGCTTCGGTAATTTTTTGACACTCTCCAACAACATCGACTATATTTGAACATGGACAAATCCTCATTTACGATGACTAGAATCAAGTATTTGGGGTATGTAATTGACTCTGCAGGAATTCATGTTGACCCAAAAAAAGTACAGATCCTCAAAGATTGGCCTATTCCTCAAAAAATTCATGAACTAAGAAGTTTTCTTGGTTTCATGAATTTCTATCGACGATTCATACTTGGCTTCAGTCATATTGCATGGCCTTTGAATTAGTTGATGAAAGGAAATAGGAAAACTGTCTTCAAATGGACATCGACACAAAAACAAGATTTTGAACTAATCAAAAACAAGATTTGTACTGCATCAGTACTTGTGTTACCTGATTTGCATCATCCATTTGATATTGAGATGGATGCATCGGACTATTCCCTTGGCCTAGTAATCACTCAGTAAGGTCACCCAGTCATGTTTCATTTCGATACTTTCAGTGACACAGTCAGAAGGTACTCTACATATGAAAAATATTGTATGCCATTGTCCAAGATCTCAAGCAATGGAGATGCTACATTCTTGGCAGGGAAATGGTCATCCTCATTGACCATAAGCCTTCGCAGTTTTCTCTGACTCAGTCGAAACTATAGACAACCTGAAAACTCAAGTGGATTAATAAACTCCAACAATTTTAGTTGGTAATTAAGTATCGGAAAGGAAAATCCAATGCCGCAACCGATTGTCTCAGCATACCACCCATTACTCTACTTTCTATAGTGATGAGTATGCAAGTTTATGACACCACTACTTGGACGCAATTATGTTCGGTAGACTATGATTTTTCTACAATCTATTGACAACTTCAGACCGATAAGTTTTCAACTTCAACTACTTCCTAAAGGACACCTTGCTATACAAGCTTGGATAGATTTGGGTACCAACTGATCAGCATTGATAGAATCTCATCTGGGACATGCACTACAGCAAGACCGTAGGACATTTTGGAGTTGCAAAAACACTTGTTATCCTCCAAAATTATTTCTACTGGGCTTCACTTAAATCTAACGTCAAAAATTACATTCGATCGTGCATGGTTTGTGCCATTGCTAAACCTCCAAATCAACGGTAAGGACTATATACACCCCTTCCAATTCCTATTCGACCATGGGAATGTATTTCTATGGACTACTTGACAGGATATCCAACTACCAAACATCAGCATGATGCGATATTGGTAGTAGTCGACAGATTTTCCAAGATGGGTATCCTCATTCCATGCAAGAAGACTATGACAACACAAAAGACAACTTAGCTCTTCTTTGAACATGTGTGGAAGCACTATGGTCTCCTGATGACCATTATTTCTAACAGAGATGCTAGATTTGTCAACACCTTTTGGCAAACTCTCTGAAAACAGCTCGACATGATACTTTCTTTGTCGATGGACTTCCATCCATAGATAGATGGACATACGAAAGTTGTAAATTGCTTAGTCATGCAATTACTTCTCATGTACAACCACAAGCATCGTCGAACATGGGATGAAAACCTTCCATACATACAATAAAACTACAATCATTCTCAACAAAGCTCTACAGGAAATATTCCATTTGATATCTGTTAATTTCAACCCTCAACGCATATCAAGTTAATCACTTCCTCGACGCAGTCGAATGACATCGACTTAGAAGGACAAGAAGTGGAGAAAGAATTTAAATTTAGAGATCAATTATACAACATCCAGAAGCAAGCACATGAAATGTTTCAACAAGAAAATGAAAAATATAAGGCCTGACATGATAAGCATTGTATTCCTCATTCATTTCAAATTGGGGATTAGGTTTGGTTACATATAAAGAAGGATAACTTCACTGGTCCATATTGAAAGATGAAACATTTGTGATATGGTCCATATAGTATCCTTAAACAGATTGGAGAAAAACAAATTTAGCGCGACATTCCTACATGCCTTGGCCTACATAAAGTTTTCAATGTAGATCTGCTTCGACCATACAATGCACCATGGTTGGAACATAACGACTTGTAGAAAACAGAACCCAAAGACATAAATCTAGATTTTCAGGAACCTCTTCTTTGTGACACCATTGTGGGACGACGCATACGCCTTACAAGGAAGAGCTCCATTCCCTTGTTTCAAGTGGATAAATCTTGACAACACTTGGCACAAGGAAAATTGTACTCTGCTAATGAAGTCATCGACAAGTTTCATCACGTGAATGAATACACAATGGAGGCCATTGTTTCTTAAGGAAGGAGGAACGATCCAACCAGCAGCTAACAGGTTCTCCTTCGACATGTTCTCCTTGAAAAATGACAACCTATAGGTTCACCTCAACATGCTTAGCCGACAAGTTCGCAGCCGACATGATCCCAACATGCTCTATGACAGTTGAACTTCTGACCAGTATAACTTCTTGTAACAGAATGTAGTGGGTAGTCACCCAAACATTTCAACATCCCCTATATAAGCATGTACATTATGTAAGATAGACATATTTATGATCATCATCTAATTCCTCCATCTTTCAAGGAGCAAAAATTATAATATGGTTTGAATTCTTTCATATTGTATGTGTGTATATTTCTTGTTGACCTAGTGTGTTTTCCTTCTTTGTTGTATCTCTTTATATTCTTCTACCACAACAGAGCTCGACTAATTTAGTTGAATGTTGTGCCTAGCATGCACCTGGGAAGGACTTGGATTAAAATGACAATTGAATGCTTATCTTTATTTGTTTCATGGGTAGAATCCTTATTGTAATTGAGCCTTCAGCTTCGTCATATTCTTCATTCATAACAACATCATTTATTATCCAAATGCTAAGATGGATAAGGGGTTCTTCAAGAATTAAGTTTTTCATATTCCACATCACTTGAGGGATCTTCTTTGAATCGTGAGAGCTTCATCTTCAATTTATCCCATATTCTCTTCTCTTATTATGAGTTGAGATTATTCTTATGTGTACTCTTACCAGAGTCTACTGAAGGTAATCACTTCCTTCTGGCACATATTCCTCAAATGAATGAATCCCATGATCTTGGGAGGCCATTCAAGGTGGTTATAAAAATATATTATTCTAGTTCAATTTCTTCATCATAGCATCGAACACTTCCTTTTTGTGTCTTCAAGGATGACACATGAGGGATGAGATGATATTTAATAGAATATGCAATGATTCTCTTGGCTCTAGCCTTAGCTTCATCTCCCTTTGGCTCTTAGAACTTCCTTATTGATTGAAGTTAATTTATTCAAGGATCATGGATGTCCTATAATTTCATACTCATAAGTTGTCATCTTCACCAATATTGTCATCAAGCTAGTGTGATTAGTCATTTTGAAATGAGAACCTCAAATGTAAAAATTAGATCTTACCGATTTGAGGTGTCTGTCCTCGTTCTGGAGCTAGCTGATCTAGGGTTTGTTAGAGAAACCCTAATTTTAAAAACTTGGAATTTAATACTTCTTATTGGATATAGATATGGTCATTTTCAAGGTGATCCATTCAATGTACTCCTTTTATGAAAATAGTGGAGGGACGCTCCCGCAACAGGAAGCCCTAGTTTTCCAATTCCTTCTGCAGAAATTTCTGATATTGATTATGTTGTATCTCTAAAGTTTCATATCCTTAAAATATGAAAATTATCACTTTGATATCCTTATAAGTATTATTTATAACACCATAGTTTATAATAGCATTTCATTCTCCAAGTGCGACTTATGTTAAGTTTCCCAATGTGAGTGTTTTTGGGACTGTTTAACATAGCAAACTTCTACAGACTGCCACGTGTTAGTGTTTCACATTCTAGATCTGAAAAATGTACCACAGAAACTACAATCTATTCCCTACATGAAACATATTTCTAAAAAAAATTTTTGACTTTCCTATCCCGAAATATAGTAAATATCCCTAGGTCTCATGTTTATGATTGTATTCTGGAGGAGGATAGAACCCTGATTTGGAGGAACCATATCTCCTGAAGTATAGTGAATATGAGGCTCAAAAGTTTATAAAATGTACAGTGGGAATTTATATTTGGGATATAAAAGTTTTGGCTTCTGATATTTTTCCAATATTGTGTTATAGTGAAAGTTCTAGAATTACTAAATTCAGTCTTCTAGGGTTTTCAGGAATGAAACATTAACTTCCATTAGCTGCCATTGCAACTGTATTTTGGTTGTTTAGTGAAACTTATTTGATTGAGAAAATACTACCACCAATATATGTTCCCTAGTGAGGCAAGTTAGCCTAGCCCTCCTTTCTTTATGATCTGTGGAGAGTACACCTTCAACTATAGAGCCCTAGTTCCTGCAGCTGCAAAGTGCCTTCTTTCAGAGAGGCTCTGATACCATGTTAAATTTTCTTAATATATGATTAGATTATCTAGGTAATTTATCTGAAAGAATAACAAGTACATCAAAATGCATAAGATATAAAAGATACAAAAGACACAAATATTTTCATTGGGGAAACCATAAAGGATAAAACCCCACAAACTTCTTTAGAATAGTAAGATTATCAAAAGCAGTAATAGGAAATGTTTGGAAGCTATCTTTCTCTCCGCCTATGACTGTCTCTCTATCTCTCAAACGCCTTAGAGAGTGTGTGAGGTGTGTATAAATGAGGGAGAGTGCTTGCCTATTTATACCGTTTCAAGTCACTAAACAAATATAAAACTCGAGCCTACATGTGATCTCACACAGGGCCTACTTCTCTTAGAGAGACCACAATTAAATATTACATGATGTTACAATCAGGACTATTTCCCAAACTTACAATGAAGGTTGTACGTCAATGTCTAGAAACAATTTAGACATCCCGTAAAGAGATAACAGACATCCCCAATGGGGGTACAACAACACACAATGATAATATACATCAGAATATCTTCCTAAGTTACAAATACATCAACATGCACCATGTCTAGTCAAGATGAAGTATGAGGATCATGATTTTCTCACCTTCACTAACTGTACGCCGTAGCCATTTTAGGATAGGACGAGACTAGAGGAGGATCTAGGGTGTGCACTCCATGTGAGTCGCTGTTGGAATTGGACAAGTCGACGCTTTTAGGACTAATTCACATGTTTCATTTTGGGCAACTGATAGAAGAAAATGCATGCACCAAGAAACTATTGGCATGCTTTCATGGAGGATACTTATGGATGGATCGATTGGTGCCCTTTACCATCGAATTTATCTTGGCGGAGGGACCCGACCCATCACAATACTTCCAAGGAAAGGAAAAATACAAAATATTAGCAATGAATATGAAGAAGAAATATGACTTGGAGTGCGACGGTAGAGCATGCAAGTTGGACAACAACAATGAGAGGGCTATGCGCATTGTAGCCAAGATTCTTGACAACAAAGTATTGTGAAATAATTGGCCTAACCACTGCACCTCAGGGGTAGTTTCCTGCGCTGAGCAATGTGCTATAGGAGTGCAAATGAACTGGTCACTTTTTCTATTGAACTAGTTTAAAGAGGATGCAATGATTGTGAAGGAAGGAAAACACGCATTCACATATAGTTGGTTGCTCATCTTGATTTCACTAGTTGCATGGATGGAGGCAGAGGAATACTAGGGGATGGATATTGTAGCCACTCAAGTCTACCAGGGCGCGTGATACTAGAACCTTTGATACCTGAGCCAGAAAGATAAGCTAAAGGACTGCGCCATAAAATTTTGGCTATATTGGGAGGATTTCCAGCTGGAAGCTATGAAGGTTCCACAGCTCCCATAGGCGATAGAAGCAAAGTATCAATGAGTTTCCAAATTCTCTATTTGCATGCACACCATCCATGTGCAAGTGTGGCAGGACCATTAAAGAATGGTTGGTGACACAATACAATATGATTGAGAAATAATTGGACGTTGTAGTGTCTGAGTGGCCAAAAAAATGGAAAGTGTCGGTAAGTGCAAAAGAATTATTAGATGAAGAGGGAGGTACTCCAGCAGATGCGCCTGTAGATCTGGAATCGATGCACGATAGTGACCGGGAGTCAAGTGAGGAATCATCAAGGACCCCAATGGATTCAGAGGTGGAATGGATATTTGAGGAGACCAAAATGAAGAGAAGGTAGGAACAGGGTGAATCCAGCATCACAACTCCAATGGAAGGTTCACATGTAGATCGTATTATTATGGCTATCATGACGAAAACTACTGCGATTGAAGAGCAGTTGAAGAAGAAGACTGTTAAAGGCTTTCAAGAGGTAAACAATCACCAAAGTTCTTTAATTGATTCCATTTTGCAAGGGGTTCCTGAGGAAAACATTTTGTGAAAGAAAGAGAGATAAGCACATGGAAGCAAATCCAAAATGTACATATTCCACTGCACACAATAGAGACAAATAGTGAGGATGTCAAATCCTCACACCAGGAGTTTCATGACCTCTTGTTGGATATCATTGAACTGTCAACTCATACATTAGTCCAATTGAGAGGGTTGCTAGTCAAGATTTGGTTGACCAGGAACAAATTATCGGCGATCACCTTTTGAGGTCATAGGAGTGGGAAAAAGGAGAAAATATAGAGAGTGTGGAATTGAAGAAGGTGCAATATCGCCTCATTATTGAGAAGGCGTGAATATGGGATGCTAGGGCTAAGTTGAAAAAGAAGTATCTGATTCTTGTCAAGAAGTCCAATTTGTGGAGGAATACCGAGATGTGCTAGATAAAGCATAGAATTTAGGCCATATTGTTGCAAGATTGAAGAAAGACATCGTGAGTTTGCGGGTACTGTTGAGCCCCAGTATGTCGCCAGAGGTAGTGGATGCATGCAAAAGTGCCATCGAGGATGCAGTGACACAACTTGAAAACCAGGAAAAAGAATACAAGTCCATTACTGATGCCACCACGCAGCTTTGGGGAAGCCTGGTCCAGGATGAGCAACTGGATAAACTCAACACGCAACTGTAGGAAGTTGAAGGTCAGTTAGATGCACTAAGGGCATCACTTCGAATAATGAATCTGGTATTTCAGGTAACAAAAGTGGCATAGTGGAAGGCTCTACAAAAATGCATCAAAAAGGAAAGGGAAAGGAAAGAGCATCAAAAAACAAAGATGGATGAATTATAGGGTATCAATGCACAACTAGCGCTTAAACTAGTAGATGCACTTCATATGGTGCATGAAAATAAGAAGGAAGTAATTTCCAAGATAGTGGATCATCCATAAAGGCAGGATGTGGCAGATTGTGTAGACATTAGCGACATGGTCAAGAGTCAAGTGGAAGAAGTAAACCAATAGTACAAGGATATCAACACCAAGACAATTGAGTACATTGCTTCCAGATGACGTGGCTCAAGGATGAGCCACAAGATTGTATTGGGGGTTTATTGGTAGGAATTTTAGGAGATAATTAGTTGTACAGTGCCAAATTTTTTGCGCAAAGTCAAATTTACTGCGCAAGGAAGAAGAGGGTGTGCAAGGCAATTTGGTCACTTTTTGTATATTGTGGTCATATTTTTCATATTTTGGTTGTTATTTTGTATATTTTGGTCCAATTAGTTAAGAAGTTTACTTAAGTGGACCACTAATGTAAAGGAGAAAGCCTATAAATAGATCTAGTATTTTAAATATTAAATCATCTTGAATCTATGAACACATCTTCAGATCTGCCTTTTTTCTATCTTTGGATCAACATTGAGTATATGTGATCTGTCTTTGATGTGAGATATGAATTGAGGAACTGTGTTTGGAACCTTTGTTTCGATGCAAAGTTAATATGACATGACGAAGATTTGAGAGAAACACTTTTTCTTCTTGCATCTTCCTCTTTTCCTATTTTCCTACAATGTGATGTGGATAAATACTACATTATAATTTTTATTTATGAATGATGTGATGCTTTCTTGTTTTGAATGATGTTACGTTGGTAGATCTGTTTATGCATCGATACTTCTATTGCAATCTGAGTATGTTGATGTAATCTGATGAATGATGATACGAATCCATGGATGTATGAACCAATGCTTCGATCTTCTAATTAATGTTGCGATATCTTGACAATAGATGTAGAACCCTCCTTCTAAGTTCTTACTGTGAAAACTTGGTTCTGAAAGCTCTCCCTTGAACATCTCAGGTGAGACCTCATCTAATTCTTAGGTGTTGGTGGACAGGGTAAAACCTCTCTGGGACAGTGCTCAGGTTGATGTTTGTGCTAAAGGTGTTGACAGAGAGTGAACCCCTATCGATGGATCTATTTCAACAGAGAATAATCCATGCAACTGCTAATTACATATTGAATTGCAGTGGTTGGAATTCTATTTTTGAGGCTATAATTGTCGTGCTGACTCTATCCGCTACAAAGTTGTGTTCAAGGAATAGAAATTGTATTTCAAAGGTTGAGTATAAAATAGCAGAGAAATTGATATGGAGGAATATATAGAGCTCATAATTCAATGCCTAAATTTTTTTTTTGTAGTTCTGCATATGAACATTGAAATCAATTAGTTTTTCATTGAAGGGATGTCACGCAGGAAGGCACAACATTTAATTGATTATTTCACTCTACATTGAAGACCCAACTGTAAAATCCAATGTTCACTTAATGTGAATGTAAAATTTTACTATTGGGAGTTGAAGGGTAACTCAATGGAGGTGGGGAAATTACTACAATCAATATATAGCCCATTGTATCTCAATTAATGTAGTAGCAACATAGCTACAGGTCGTTGAGATCCAATGGCCTACACCAATGCTTCTACAACATTAAATGAGATGTAGCATACTAGATAATTTTTTCTGAAATTACTAGGAAGCTTGAAAAAGTGACTATCATACTTTCAGGGTACGTGACCAAGTTGAGAATCCCAAACCCTATTGTTGATGCAGCCAAAAATCGTCGAATGTTTCCATATTGATGGTCATGATGAATAGTGCATGGGACATATGCATCTGAAATAAAGGAGGTGATGATCATATTAGTAAAGTGAATAGTAATATCAATGGTTGAGATCTATAACTCCTTGACAAAGTACAAGGAATATAATTTGTCTCACTGAGGAGTTAGAAATGACAAAACGGGACACTATGCACCCGCTGATTGATAACTCCTCATTGGGGAACCTTTTGGAAAACTACTTGTCCATTAGGATTTTTGTTTTAATCAAAACCATCTTATTTTCTCCAAAACTAGTGAATTTATAAAAAATACATATCTTCACTAGGTCATCCCGCTAATATTTAAACAAATGAATAGTGGCCCCCCCACTGCGCCAAAATATTGGCTAATTTAGTGCAACCATATGTCTAAACCATTTGAATTTTGAAATAACCATTCATCAAGAAATCCAACCTTTGTCATGTCCCCATTTTGGTCACATATGGATGATTACATTAGCCAATTAGTCCCTATGGTTTTAAGAATAAATTACATTAATTGCATGGGATTAGATTTTGAAATAAGGAAAATAATTAATAGTAGCATATATTATATCTTAAAGTTGAAGATGCACTACTAGAGAAATTATTTTCCATGAATAAATTTTATCTTAATTAAAATAACAAGGATAATGGGACAAGTTTGGTGCATTAGGACATAAGGTTTTACTACAAGGAAGTTGGCAAAGAGGAAAGAAAGAAGAATACATCCAAAGACGAAAATAAAAAAGAAACAAAATAAAACAAGGAAGGATAGCACAAAGCATCAAATAAGGAAAGTAGTATAAAGCAAAAAAGAAAGATAAAAGCTGAAAAGAAGGATAAATTAAAAAAAAAGTACGATAAATCAATAAACTAGGTTAAAAGTAGTAGAGGAAACCAAAAATAAAATCCTGGAAATCAAGGAAAGTTTCTATCCACTCATGAGGGAGCATTGGTTGAGGAAAGTTGACCACATGAAGAAAACGTTATACCTTGAAGCAAAATAGGTCCATAAAATAAGCATATCACATCACTATCATATCTTTTGTCAGTTTGTGAATTGATCCAAGAGCATTGTGCTACTCTATAATTTGGAGATGTGCCCCTAGTCCAAGATTAGAGATGTGCCCCATGATTCTACTGTGAGGATTAGTACATCCAATATTCTTCATTGAGTTTATTTCAGGTCCTATGATCAGATCGAGTGAAGTTCGAGCCAATTGCAGTGATTGAAGAAGCCTTGTAGTTCGAATCTTTATAATTTTTCCAGTCTCTTCTCATGGAGAATGATCTCTTTTTCTCTTCTATTCTTGAGACAAATTATTGATGTAATTCATCCTTTGAATATTTCCATTTATGTTATATCATACCTATGATATTTATTTTGTTGCTGCAAATCAATAAAAATATGATTGATATCATATTATGCGTACCATGCTAGATGGTTATTTAAATTGAGCTAGTTTCAATGTTTAAGTCATAAATGATTCATAATGAATCCAAATTTGATTTTTCCACTTAATTATGTTCAGTAACAACTCTCCTAACTCATTCCATATCTGAAATTGATAAATTGAAACTTCCTTCACTGTTTGGGTCATCCTGAAGTTGAGCTAGTTGAGCAGTCCTAAAAAAAATTCACTAGTTTTCCTCTGAAACCACCCCAAAGTTCCTCAAAATTTCTAGTGCAAATTCCAAGAGTGAATTGATTGATTTTACATATTTATAATATTATACAAGCTGAAATACATCTCCATTGGTTAAGAGGATGTGGGAAACAAATGGTTTAGTTTGCATATGTTGGGGTTCCTAGGAACCTTGGGAATAAACTTCAGATTTCAATGAGATTTCAATGAGTAATACAAAGAAGCTGGGATTGAGAGTGAACTCAGAATTCCCTATATTCCACAACAAAATGGTGTGGAAGAAAGGAATAATAGAGCTATAATGGAACCTCTACAATCCATGATCCATGATCAAGATATACCTCTGTGCCTGTGGAAGTAGCTAGAACAATAGTGTATATGTATAATAGAATATCCCATAGTACCCTTGGGAATAAGAATCCATAACAACTATTTACTAGAGAAAATCCTGAAGTCAGCCACCTAAATATATTAGTTTTTTGGTATACATACACATTCCCAAGGAAAAAAGATCAAAGTTGGATCCTTCAAGAAAGAAGGGATTGTTTGTAGGATATAGTGAGCAATAAAAATATTACCGAATCTATATCCGAGGATACCATAAAATTGAGCTAAGAAGAGATGTTATTTTTTACGAAGATACAACTTTCATAAAATCAAGGAAAGGTAAGGAAGTCAAATAGGATCATGGAGATCTTATAGCTGCATAATTTTCTAAGCCAGTCAAAATGAGGATGAAGAACATATACCCAAGGACCATGTCATGAAAGAACCTTAGAGACTTCAATAATTTCCTAGTGAGATGATCTCACACAAAATAATCCTTGCTTCGGTACGATAAGTAATTGATGAATAAGAAAGGTATGGTTTCCTAGAAGGAACCATCAAAGAAAGAAAGAAACCAAATCCATACCCCAATTATGTCACTTTAATGTGAAATATTGTTGAAAAAGAACCCGCATTCTTTGAACAAGAACTAAAGTAGAAGCAATGGGTAGATTCCATGGTCAACGAATACTAGTCCATTATAAAAATGATGTATGGGAGGTAGTACCAAGAACAAAGAACAAGTCAGTAGTACCCTCGAAATGGTTCTACAAAAAAAAACATTTAGAAAATGGCAGTTTAGAGAAGTACAAGGAAATATTCATATCTCATTGACTCTCTCAGAAGGTGTTATAGCTCAAAATGACACTTCTCTGCCTGTGACCACCTTCCCATGATCCCGTCGCATGTCAACACTTCCATGATGACACTTCATGAAAAAACACTGAAAAAACACCTAACTTGGAGGACTTGTATATTGAGTTTTGTAACTTCGTTTAACCTTAACTCTACACCGTTGCAAAGGTATTTTAGTTATCTAAAAATTTCCGGTAGACACCAAAGTCTGAAAATTCCCACAAATGCCTTAAAAATGAGTTTTTTGTCTATACGCAACTTTCCCTTAAGGAAACCCGCGTATGACACGCGACTTGTAAGTTATGCAACCAGCATATGCTTTTATACACAACTTTCTGTATTAGAAACCCACGTATACTTTTCATGTACATGACTATGGTATTCAGCAACCCATGTATGCCTCTTAAAAATGTCAAAAACATGCCTTTTGAATTTCGGGTAGTTATGCAAATGATTCTTTCAGTTGTAACTACTTTGTCTTCACCCCTAACTCTTTTTTAATTATATAAATAGAGGTAGGGAGGTCCATGAGAGGAGACTTGAATATTTGCATTGTTATGCTGGAGGATTTGGAGCTCTCTTTTCCCACACCTTTGCCCTCGTGGTCATACCCTTGTGTTGCAGAGCTTGGAGGCTGAGTTCTTTGGAGAAGAGAAGCAGCAGAACCGGATCAAGGTTTCGTGAGGTGCCGAACTTGAAGAGAAGGTATACTTGTACTTCTTTTCAAGATTAATAAAGATGTGATGTCCTTCTTCTTCCCCAAATCATTGTTCAATGTGTGATTGGATTTCTGTTTATGATCATATGATGATGTTATTCAGATCATTAGTTCATGTTTATTTGATTATCATTGTTTTATATGTGGTCATAATGGTTTGAGGAAGGTATAATTTGTTTTGTAGGTCTCTTGGAGCAAGAGGAGCAAGAAGAGGATTGAAGAGAAATCTTGGACCATCCTTCAGTTAATCAGGTGTGGACCTTTATTGTCTCTAAATATTGCTTATATATGCTTGATGAAAATTATACATCCACCTTTCAACCCCAGTATGTTGATGGCCTCTTAAACCGTAGCCATAGGACACTTTACTTTACAACAGAACTAGCGACTCTGCTGGGGATGAGCCTTGTCTGTTTGGGGTTTCTCTTTATTTTTTTTAGCCTTATGCATTGTTTCAAGTCCTTCTTGCAATTTAGGAACACCTGATAGGTCTGATAGATCACCTCCCCTGCCTTCCTAAGGAATTCTTTGACCTTTTTTGGGATTTTTTCACCCACACACGACTTGCAGACTGAACAGTCGCGTGTCTGGTTTGGTATACGCGATTGTGTATATTGTCAACCCACGTATGATATGCAACTTGTCAGCTATACAACCCGCGTATGCTTACATACATGACTTATTGTATTAGCAACCAGCGTATGACATGCAACCTGTTAGTAGTGCAACCCGCGTGTGCCCCTAAAACAGTGTTTTCCTCATCTTTTGTGGTTATTTCTCTGTTGTGGGCTGTTTGGTAGGTATTTTTGGTGTCCTTTGCGGGTGCATAACTCCAGGGAGTTAGATTCATCCCTTTTAGTTGTTCTTTATCTATGTGGTAAGCCTTTTATAGCATTAGGGTTTGCTCTTTGCTCTTTTCCCCACCTCCTTTGCTAGGTATGATTTTTGGCTTATGTTTTTGGTCAGCCTCTATAAGTGATCTTTTTTTGATTTCAGAAGCTTGTTGGTGTTGGTTTCCTTCTTCTTTTGTTGGTTAAATTCACCATGACAAAATATTTGACTTGTCTTTTATGCAAGCCTTCCTTCCAAGTAGGGTTTATGCTGACTTTAGTTCATTCTAGAGTTTGTTTGGTGGTTGTATAGCAAAGTTCCTTTTGCTTTGTTCTTATTATCTACATGCTTTTCTTTGTAGGTATTTTTTCTTTTGCGTTTATAAAATAAAATTAAAAAGAACGTATACTTGTTTTTGTTGCTTTTCCCCCATACCTCCTTCTTTGGCTTGACCTTGTTGGACAAGGTACTGAGCATCCTTTGTTTGTAGGTTTAGATTTATACTTGGGACTTCAAGGCCTTTGTTTATGTCAGTATTTTTGCTCATTCTCTTCATTCCAAAGTTGTTGGCTTGTTTATCTTTGTGAGCCTTCCTTTCAAGAGAGGTTATATCCAACTTTAGGGAAACCTAGGGTTTGTTTGTGGGGTGTAGAGTAGTTGTCTATTTGCTTTTCTTACAGTATTTGCTTGCATTAGTTGATAGGCTCCTTTCTCTTTTGCATTTATAAAAGAAAAAAGACAAAAACACATGTTTGCTTTATATGCATGTAGATTAGGTTTTTAGTCTAGATTGCATAGCATATCATTGTTTTTGAAAAAATAAAGAGAATATTTTTTGCTTTTTGCATTTCATATCTCTTTGCTTAGTCATTTTGTTTCAACTTTGAGTCAAAATACCACATAAGTTTCATTCCATTTACCCTCTGACTAAAAACATCCCTTAAAATAAACGATATAATTTAAAAATTATTAGTAAGTTTTATTTTATAGGGTCATACACCTACTAGCTTAGGCTAGACTTGTGGATTAGGGAGTTTTAACTCTCCACAAGTATTTAAATTTCAGACGTAGTTGGCCAATCACTAGGTAAATCCTTTTTTATGTTGATTGTATATGGGAAGCTCCTCTTAAATGGGAGTTAAGCACGAGGCCGCGTGGAGACTTGGACTGAGGAGATACCCCTCTGATTCCTTGTCAAAGTGTAGACCAGGGTTTTTACACATCTGGGGATTCTTTCTTAGACAGGGTTTCAGGCTCAACTACCCTGCCCATGCATACGAATCAGGCTTGCAACTGTCCCCCTAGACTGTCCATATAGTTAAGGTAGCCTTTAGTCTCTTTGACATCTATGGTTCATACACAGGTACACCGAAAGGCTATTTCTGGTTGACCTTGGACGGACTTGGAAGGTAACCCCGGTAGAACTTTTGGGAGGGGGGTGGGTGATTCATCCGCTTATGCCTAAGAACATCTATAGGGATGCCAAGTAACTATCTATTAGCTTTCTTCTGGAAAGTATATCTTATACCTGTTTGTCTATTTGGCTTTAGGAATTTTTTAGTGCGTGCTGTGTGGTTTGTCTGTACTTAGTGTTCCTTTAGGTGTGTGCTTTGTAATTTTGGTTTCCTATCAACCTCATACTTTGTCTGTTGGTTTGAAACTATGGCTAACACCCCTTCGAACACCAACCAAGAGATCCCCATGCTGGGAACTCCTTGTACTATTCATCTCACGGGGAATGTTGGTGTTCCCTTGATGGCCACCTTGAATCTTCCTGGATTCACCCTAGGGATATTGGTGTGGTTGTTTTCCACTCCAACCATCCTAAATGCTCCTGGTTCTTTTCAAGTAAGCTCCTTATATCAAGAGCATCAAAACACTTCTTCCCCTTCACCTGTAGTTGATTCTCCTCCTCCTTCTACCTCATGCAGTGAAAGTACTGATACTAGTAACCAACAATCTAAAAGGAGTAAAAGAAGGAGGAATAGGAAGAAGGCACATAAGCAAGGGGGCACCCATTCAACCTCTGTAGGTCAAGTTGAACTTCACCACCCAGCCTCTGTGGTCCATGCTAGGGGCACCCATCCAACCTCTATAGGTCATGTTGGATCTAAGCACTCAAGCTCTGCAAGTCAAGTTGATCTTCACCATCCAGCCTCTCTTGATCATCCTGGTGGGATCCTTCCAACCTTTCCAGGTCATGTCGAATCCAGTCACTCAGCCTCTGCAGTTCATGCTGAGGGCACCCGTTCAACCTCTGTTGTCCAAGTTGAACCTCCCCATCCAACCTCTGCAAGTCATGTTGGATCCATCCACCCAGGCTCTATGGTTCATGTTGGGGGCACACACTCAAATGCTGCAAAGCATGTTGATCCTAACCATTCAGCATCTGTTGTTCATGTTGGTGGTACCCGTCCAACCTATACAAGTCATGTTGGACGTAGTCTCTCAACCTCTACAAGTCATGCTGGGGGCAGTCTCTCAGCCTCTGTGGTTCATGCTGAAGACAATTCGTCAGCCACTGCGAGTCATGTTGACACTGTTGAAAAGACTGACCGTTCAAAACACAAGCCCAAGTTTCCTTGTAAGCTTTCTGAGGGAGACCACCTTACTTATAAATTCCCTTCTATTGTGGAGGTGTGAAGAGTTTGGTTTCATGGTAATCCCATTTTTGAACATTTTGAAGTCTCTCAACAACCAGCCTCTCTTAGTCAGGTTGGACACAGTCACCCAGCCTCTGGTGTTCATGCTAGAGGAAAACTCTCATCCTCTGTAGGTCATGTTGAGAGCAAACAGTCAGCCACTTCTAGTCATGTTGACACCATTGAGAAAACTAGTCTTTTGAAGTGTAAACTTAAGTTCCCTTGTAATCTATGCGAGGGATATCATCTTACTCACCAGTGCCCTACTATCACAGAGGTGCAAAGAGTGTGGTCCAAGACTCAATATTTTCCTTCTCCTGATCAACCTATAGTTTCTCAACAACCTACTCAACCTTTGGTTGATCAAGTGGTCGAACAAATCTCAGATTTGGTCGATCCCACTATCCTTTTGGAGAGAGATCCTAATGTGATTGAACCAATGTCATGTTTGGTCAACCCCACTATCCCTTCAGAGAGTGACTTTCATGAAGCGGTTGAATTGATTTCAGTGTCGATCAATCCCACTCTTCCTTTGGAGAGTGAAGTGTCTGCTAGTCACATTTTCTTCACTTCCATTTTAGAACATACTGAACAAAGGGGGAACTAAACTCATTTTGGATCAACCCCCACCAAGCTCTTGGATTGCTTCCTTTGATTGGGATAGCCTAGTTGAGTCGCGCCTTCCTTCTGATGCACCTTTCCAGATAAAGGTCAATGTTGGATAGTATACGATTGCTCGTTGTATTGTTGATGAAGGAGCCTCAGTTAGTATCTTGTATGCTCATGCTTGGTGAGGCATGGGATCTCCCAGCCTTGTGTCGACTATTATTCAATTGCTTGCATTTGATAGAAGAACTTGTATAGCCTTGGGAATTCTTGCTCAAACACCTGTTAATTTGGGTGGGAAGACCGTCTTAGTTGACTTCATGGTGATAGAAGACCCCTTGGACTTCAATATGCTCCTTGGACGTGATTATGTCTATGCCATTCAAGCTGTGGTGTCAACATTATTTCGTGTGATGTACTTTAATCATGGCGAAGAAATTGTCACTATCGATCAGTTAGATTTTCTTGATCCGTCTCCTGACCCAACTAGAGACTAGGTCTTTCCTTTATTGGTTCCTAGTGTTTCTATAGACACTACCCCACCACAGGTGAGCTATGTGGCTTCTTGTCCTTTGTCTTCAATTACTAATGAGAAGTAGCCTCTGTTTTCATGCTTACCTTCTTGGGACTTGGTCCCAGCAGTTTACTGGGTGAGTCATCCTATACAGACTGTGGGGCCTAATCTCCACTATGTCGATCCTTTTGAAATTTTAGACATGTGTCCTATCTCGGATGATCTCCTTCCTTCGGATTAAGTCTTCCTAGAGTCTTTGATACAGTATGACCTTCTTTTGGATGTTGGTTCAGTTGTGACTAAGTCTAAGCCTGATTTTCCTAGTAAGCCTGACCTTTCTTCTTATGTTGGTCTTCTTGAGTCTTTTGACTCTTCCTTCGAACAACAAGTCAGTGACCCTGATGATTTTTATTTTTCTTATGAATTTTTCAACTCCTGTGATATTGAGTTTGTTCCTGTAGACTCTATCTACCTTGTTGATTGTTTCTCTCCTTCTGATGTTGATCTTACTGATTATAAACCCTCGAGCCTTGGTTCTATAGAATCTTCTTCAGTCGATTCTGTCTTGACTTTACCTTTTATAGAAGATAGCAAAGTCACATGTGTTTCTTCCAAAGTGACCCGCATCAGATCGTTTCTTCTAAATATGATTATGGTGTTGTTGTTTCTTGGAGACAGGATTTGTAGTTGGATTCACAACTATTTACTGGACTTGTCTTGTTGTTCAATCTGTAACTGCATTTGCATGTTCCCTGCTCATGCTTATGATCCTGATGTCGGCTTCCGCGCTTTTAGCGCGTTGTATAAGCCCTCATATTTGTTCTCATGGTCTCTAAGCCTTTGTATCATTTTTCCTTTGCAACTTGACACCTTTTACCTTGAGGAGACGTTCCCCGAGTGTCCTTATATTGCTCACTTTCCTTGCATTATGCATAGGTTTGTTCCTTGCGCTTGGAACTAGTTTTTCTTGTCTATGACACTCGTCTCCTCGCATTTACAATATTCTTTCTGCTCTCCTTCGAGCTCGTTAAAAACAGTAAGGAGGCCACGAGTTTAATTTTCTGGACTTTTTAAAACATCATGGGAAATATTTTGAGTTTCTTTAGGCCCATGTCTGACTCCTCAAAATAGACTTGACTACCGAGTAAACTTGTTCGTTCAGGCTCGTTAAGAATATGTGAATGGGCATACACATTGGTGGTAGGTTATCGCTTTCTCAGACCATGTGGAATAATACGAGAAAGGAACACTCTCTTTTCTTTGGAATTGAGAAGAGTATTCTTAGGCATAGGTTTGTCTCTTTTCCGGACCTAAGGGACTAAACTTACGGAAAAGGAACCCCCGGTATGAGCTTAGTTTTCTCTTTTTCGTGCTCTAGACCAAAATATGAAAAATATTCCAAGTGTACTTTATGACTTTGTCATGCTCGTTAAACCCTAAAGAAAAAAGCATCAAGTTTATTGTTGTAAGCCCCATTTCTCGTAATCAAATGGATCTTTCCAAGTGATCTTGCCTTCCTTCACACTCGTAAAACTCAGGCTATATGCTGCTTTTGAAGGAGCGTTGGGTAGGTGGTAATTTAACATTTTTCGGACCTTCCTGACTAAGTACGAAAAAGGTGCGCCTTTTCTTCTTTGGAAGTTAAGAGAGTTCTTCTTTGGTATGTTTTATACTTTTTCGGCCTTAGGAGACTAAATTGTACAAAAAAGCACCCCCCCTGAGTCTTGTTTGGAGTTTTCAGACTCTCTAAACTATGAAAAAACCGTCGAGCATATACTAGTTCAGGCTCGTAAAATCCACGAATCAGTGCTTTATCAAGCATTCTTCTTTCTTTTCTTTGAGCTTTCCAAAAATGAAGATGGTCCCGAGTTTGCTTTCTTGGACTCGTTAAACCTTTACAAGAAAGAGGGGAAGGGAAGTTCATTCACATGTTTTTTTACATCATGGAAGCAAGTCTTTTTTCCTTGAACAAAGCACCAGTTTTGAGTCTATCAACAGTTGGGTCCTAGTATTTTTACCTTATCTTGATTCAGAGTTTTTACTCCTCCAGTTGGTCTCTTTTCTGATTATATGGGGAATCTGTCAATGTCTCCTACATGGTAGATTTGTTTCGTTGGTCCTTTTTGTGTCAAAATCTACCTAAGTAACTTTTGTGTCATGCTCACTATTCAGGGATTAAACATTTATCGACCATTCTGCAGTTTCCTTGACCTTTTGTGTCAGCCATTCCCTGGTATCAGTTCATTACATCATGTCTTCAGTGTTTCTTGTCATGAAATTCAGTACCAATTCCAGATTCAACTAGTCTTTGATTTACCTTGTGTTGGATGATGAAGCATGCCTTAATGCCTTCCTTCTAATGGATCTCTTCCTATCGACTAGAACACCTCTTGCTCTAGGAACGAGATTTAGAGTTTTATGACAATACCTTGGGGATTGTTGTCATCAGTGGCAATTTCCCTCGCTATTGGGTAGTGGGGATACCTTAATGTCTCCTACTCGATGGACTCTTCAAGTGTTTGACTTCGAGTCCTTGTAATCACACTTGTTAGAATGTACTTGGTACCTTGGGGACCATTTTCATTAATGGTGGTTTCCCTCATGTTTGTTAACGGTTTTCATTATCGACCGGTAATCAAACGGTTTCCTCCATGTTCGACTTCAACGCCTTTATTCACATGGTTAGGATTTGTACCTTTTTTGGGCGGTTTGGATTGAATACCTTGGGCTGACAGTAGCATTGTCATTTTTTTCTATTGCCCAAGTTGTGCAAGACCTTGTTATATTTATATGACATTTTGCTGAGACATAGATCCACCTTGTATTTTTTGTGGCTATGATCGATTGTTGAGCATGGATCCACCTTATTATTTTGTCGCCATGACTCCTTTAGATTTGATATGGCGCCTTTTTGCATATTGAGTGACCATGATAGTTTCATCAGTTATACATATGTTGGACCCGCCTTATTTCTTTATGCCGATGTTTTGTATATGGACTTGTATGTCCTAGAGATCAATTTTTCTAACATTTATCTCTCTTTCAGGTACCTTTGTTCGAGCCTTTTGATCTCGGTTTCTCTGCTCTCTCCATACTCAGCTTTTTCCTTTATAATGTATTTTGGCTATCGTCTTCCACTCTAATATCACACATTAGGGGGAATCTGTTATAGCTCAAAATGACACTTCTCTGCCTGTGACCACTTTCCCATGATTCTGTCGCATGTCGACACTTCCATGATGACACTTCATGAAAAGTCACTGAAAAAACACCTAACTTGGAGGATCTATATCTTGAGTTCTACAACTCTATTTAACCTATCTCTACACCATTGGAAAGGTATTTCCCTTCGATAAAACTTTCTAGAAGATACCAAATTCTGAAAATCCCAATAAATGCCCTAAAAATGAGTTTTTTTGTCTATACATGACTTGCCCTTAAGGAAACCCGCGTATGACATGTGACTTGTCAGTTATGCAACCCGCGTATGCTTTTATACATGACTTTCTGTATTAGCAACCTGCGTATAATTTTCGTGTACGCGACTGTGGTATTCAACAACCCGTGTATGCCTCTTAAAAATGTCAAAAACACGCCTTTTGAATTTCGGGTAGTTTAGGTAGTTATGCAACTGATTCTTTCAGTTGTAACGACTTTGTCTTCGCCCCTAACGCTTCCGTAATTATATAAATAGAGGTAGGGAGGTCCATGAGAGGAGACTTGAATATTTGCATTGTTATGCTGGAGGATTTGGAGCTCTCTTTTCCCACACCTTTTCCCTGGTGGTCATCCCCTTGGTTTGCAGAGCTTGGAGGCTGAGTTCTTTGGAGAAGAGAAGCAGCAGAACCGGATCAAGGTCTTGTGAGGTGCTGAACTTGAAGAGAAGGTATACTTGTACTTGTTTTCAAGATTAATAATGATGTGATGTCCTTCTTATTCCCCAAATCATTGTTCAATGTGTGATTGGATTTCTATTTATGATCATATGATGATGTTATTCATATCATTAGTTCATGTTTATTTGATTATCATTGTTTTATATGTGGTCATAATGATTTGAGGAAGGTATAATTCATTTTGCAGGTCTCTTGGAGCAAGAGGAGCAAGAAGAGGATTGAAGAGAAAGCTTGGACCAGCCTTCAGTTAATCAGGTGTGGACCTTTCTTGTCTCTAAATATTTATTATATATGCTTGCAGAACATTATACATCCATCTTTCAACCCTAGTATGTTGATGGCCTCTTAAACCCTAGCCATAGGACACTTTCCTTTGCAACAGAACTGGCGACTCCACTGGGGATGAGCCTTATCTGTTTGGGTTTTCTCTTTATTTCTTTCAGCCTTTTGCATTGTTTCAGGTCCTTCTTGCCATTTAGGAACACCTTATAGGTCTAATAGAACACCTCCCCTTCCTTCCTAAGGTATTCTTTGACCTTTTTTGGGATTTTTTCACCCATACGCGACTTGCAGACTGAACAGTCGCGTGTCTGGTTTGGTATACGTGACTGTGTATATTGTCAACCCATGTATGATACGTGACTTTTCAGCTATACAACCCGTGTATGCTTACATACATGACTTTCTGTATTAGCAACCCGCGTATGACACACGACCTGTTAGTAGTGCAACCCGTGTGTGCCCCTAAAACTGTGTTTTCCTCATTTTTTGTGGTTCTTTCTCTGTTGTGGGATCTTTGGTAGGTATTTTTGGTGTCCTCTTCGGGTGCATGAATCCAGGGAGTTAGTGTCATCCATTTTGGTTGTTCTTTATCTATGTGGTAAGCCTTTTATAGCATTAGGGTTTGCTCTTTGCTCTTTTCCCCACCTCCTTTGCTTGGTATGATTTTTGGCTTATGTTTCTGGTCAGCCTCTATTAGTGATCTTTGTTTGATTTCAAAAGCTTGTTGCTGTTGGTTTCCTTCTTCTTATGTTGGTTAACTTCACCATGCCAAAATAGTTGACTTGTCTTTTATGCAAGCCTTCCTTCCAAGAAGGGTTTATGCTGACTTTAGTTCATTCTAGATTTCATTTGGTGGTTGTATAGCAAAGTTCCTTTTGCTTTGTTCTTATTATCTACATACTTTGCTTTGTAGGTAGTTTTTCTTTTTCATTTATAAAAGAAAATGAAAAAGAACTTATACTTGTTTTTGCTGCTTTCCACCCCTACCTCCTTCTTTGGCTTGACCTTGTTGGACAAGGTATTGAGAAACCTTTGTTTGTAGGTTTAGATTGATACTTGGGACTTCTTGGCCTTTGTTTATGTCGGTATTTTCACTCATTCTCTTCATTCCAAAGTTGTTGGCTTGTTTATCTTTGTGAGCCTTCCTTTCAAGAGAGGCTATATCCAACTTTAGGAAAACCTAGGGTTTGTTTGTGGGGTGTAGAGTAGTTGTCTATTTGCTTTGCTTACAGTATTTGCTTGCATTAGTTGATAGGTTTCTTTCTATTTTGCATTTATAAAAGAAAAAGGAAAAAACACATGTTTGATTTATATGCATGTAGATTAGGTTTTTAGTCTAGATTGCATAGCATATCATTGTTTTTGAAAAAATAAAGAGAATAGTTTTTGCTTTTTGCATTTCATATCTCTTTGCTTAGTCATTTTGTTTCAAATTTGAGTCAAAACACCACATAAGTTTCATGCCATTTACCCTCTGACTAAAAACAACCCTTAAAATAAACCATATAATTTAAAAATTATTAGTAAGTTTTATTTTATAGGGTCATACACCTACTAGCTTAGGCTAGACTTGTGGATTAGGGAGTTTTAACTCTCCACAAGTATTTAAATTTCAAACGTAGTTGGCCAATCACTAGGTAAATCATTTTTTATGTTCATTGTATCTGGGAATATCCTCTCAAACGGGAGTTAAGAACAAGGCCGCGTGGAGACTTGGACTGAGGAGATACCCCTCTGATTCCTTGTCAAAGCGTAGACCAAGGTTTTTACGCATCTGGGGATTCTGTCTTAGACAAGGTTTTGGGCTCAGCTACCCTGCCCATGCATCCGAATCAGGCTTGCGATTGTCCCCCCAGACTGTCAATATAGTTAAGGTAGCCTTTAGTCTCTTTGACATCTAGGGTTCATACACAGGTACACTGGAAGGCTATTTCTGGTTGACCTTGGACGGAATTGGAAGGTAGCCCCAGTAGAAAGTGTGGGAGGGTGGTGGGTGATTCCTCCACTTGCACCTAAGAACATCTACAGGGATTCCAAGTAACTGTCTATCAGCTTTCTTCTAGAAAGTATATCTTATACATGTTTGTCTATTTGGCTTTAGGAATTTTTTAGTGAGTGCTGTGTGGTTTTTCTGTACTTAGTGTGCCTTTAGGTGTGTGCTTTGTAATTTTGGTTTCCTATCAACCTCAGAATTTGTCTCCTGGTTTGAAACTATGGCTAACACCCATTTGAACACCAACCAAGAGATGCCCATGCTGGGAACTCCTTGTACTATTCCTCTCACGGGGAAAGTTGGTGTTCCCTTGATGGCCACCTTGAATCTTCCTGGATTCACCCTAGGGCTACCGATGTGGTTGTTTTCCACTCCAACCATCTTGAATGCTCCTGGTGTTTCTCAAGTAATCTCCTTATATCAAGAGCATCAAAAAATTGCTTCCCATTTACCTGTAGTTGATTCTCCTCCTCCTTCTACCTCATGTAGTGAAAGTACTGATACTAGTAACCGACAGTCTAAAAGGAGTAAAAGAAGGAGGAATAGGAAGAAGGAACATAAGCAAGGGGGAACCCATTCAACCTTTGTAGTTCAATTTCAACTTCACCACCCAGCCTATGTGGTTCATGCTGGGGGCACCCATCCAACCTGGGCAGGTCATGTTGGATCTAAGCGCTCAACCTCTGCAAGTCAAGTTGATCTTCACCATCCAGCCTCTCTTGATCATGCTGGTGGGATCCTTCCAACCTTTCCAGGTCATGTCAGATCCATTCACTCAGCCTCTGTAGTTCATGCTAAGGGCACCTGTTCAACCTCTGTTGTTCAAGTTGAACCTCCCCATCCAACCTCTGCAGGTCATTTTTAATCCACCCACCAAGCCTCTATGGTTCATGCTGAAGGCACACACTCAACTGTTGCAAAGCATGTTGATCCTAACCATTCAGCCTCTGTTGTTCATGTTGGTGGTACCCGTCCAACCTCTACAAGTCATGTTGGACCCAGTCTCTCAGCCTTTGCAAGTCATGCTGAGCGTAGTCTCTCAGCCTTTGTGGTTCATGCCGAAGACAATCCGTCAACCACTGTGAGTCATGTTGACACTGTTGAAAAGACTAACTGTTCAAAACACAAGCCCAAGTTTCCTTGTAATTTTTGTGAGGGATACCACCTTACTTATAAATTCCCTTCTATTGCGGAGGTGCGAAGAGTTTGGTTTCATAGTCATCCCATTTTTGGACATTCTGAAGTCTCTCAACAACCAGCCTCTCTTAGTCAGGTTGGACCCAGTCACCCAGCCTCTGGTGTTCATGCTGGGGGAAAACTCTCATCCTTTGCAGGTCATGTTGAGAGAAAACAGTCAGGCACTGCTAGTCATGTTGACATCTTTCAGAAAACTAGTCATTTGAAGTGTAAACTTAAGTTCCCTTATCAGCTATGCGGGGGAGATCATCTTACTCACCAGTGCCCTACTATTGCAGAGGTGCGAAGAGTGTGGTCCAAGAATCAAGATTTTCCTTCTCCTGATCAAACTATAGTTTCTCAACAACCTACTCAACCTTTGGTTGATAAATTGGTGGAACAAATCTCAGATTTGGTCGATCCCACTCTCCTTTCAGAGAGTGATCCTGATGTGATTGAACCAATGTCATCTTTGGTCAATCCCACTCTCCCTTCAGAGATTGACTTTCATGAAGCGGTTGAATTGATTTTAGTATCGATCAATGCCACTCTTCCTTTGGAGAGTGAAGTGTCTACTAGTCACATTTTCTTCACTGCCAGTTCAGAACTTACTGAGCAAAGGGGGCACTGAACTCGTTTTTGATCAACCCCCACCAAGCTCTCAAATTGCTTCCTTTGATTGGGATAGCCTAGTTGAGCGGCGCCTTCCTTCTGATGCACTAGATAAAGGTCAAAGTTGGACATTATACGATTACTCATTGTATTGTTGAGTAAGGAGCCTCAGCTAGTATCTTGTCTGCTCGTGCTTGGCAAGGCATGGGATCTCCCAGCCTTGTGTCTACTGCTACTCATTTACTGGCGTTTGATAGAAGAACTTGTACAGCCTTCGGAATTCTTCCTTAAACACCTGTTACTTTGGGTGGGAGGACCATCTTAGTTGACTTCATGCTGATAGAAGACCCGTTGGACTTCAATATGCTCCTTGGACATGATCATGTCTATGCCATGCAAGCTGTGTTGTCAACATTCTTTCGTGTGATGTACTTTAATCATGGCCAAGAAATTGTCACTATCGATCAGTTGGATTTTCTTGATCCGTCTCCTGATCCAACTAGAGACTAGGTCTTTCCTTTATTGGTTCCCAGTGTTTCTATAGACACTACCCCGCCATAGGTGAGCTATGTGGCCTCTTGTCCTTTGCGTTCAATTGCTACTGAGAAGCAGCCTCTATTTTCATGCTTACCTTCTCAGGACTTGGTCCTAGTAGTTGACTGGGTGAGTCATCCTATACAGACTGTGGGGCCTAATCTCCACTCTGTTGATCCTTTTGAAAGTTTAGACATGTGTCCTATCTCGGATGATCTCCTTCCTTTGGATGAAGTCTTCCTAGAGTCTTTGATACAGTCTGGCCTTCTTTCGGATGTTGGTTTAGTTGTGACTAAGTCTAACCCTAATTTTCCTAGTAAGACTGACCTTTCTTCTTATGTTGGTCTTGTTGATTCTTTTGACTCTTCCTTCGAATAGCAAGTCAGTGATCTTGATGAGTTTGATTTTTCTGATGAATTTTTCAACTCCTGTGATATTGAGTTTGTTCCTGCAGACTCTATCTCCCTTGTTTATTTTTTCTCTACTTCTGAGGTTGATCTTATTGATTATAAACCCTCGAGCCTTGGTTCTATAGAATATTCTTCAGTCAATTCTACGTTGACTCTACCTTTTACAGAAGATAGCAAAGTCACATGTGTTTCTGCCAAAGTGACCCGCGTCGGATCTTTTCTTCTAAATATGATTCTAATGTTGTTGTTTCTTGGAGACGGGATTTGTAGTTGGATTCACAACTGTTTACTGTCCTTGTCTCGTTGTTCAAGTTGTAACTGCATTTGCATGTGCCCTGCTCGTGCTTATGATCCTGATGCCGGCTTCCATGCTTTTAGCTTGTTGTATAAGCCCTCATCTTTGTTCTCATCGTCGCTAAGCCTTGTATCATTTTGCCTTTGCAAATTGACACCTTTTACCTTGAGGAGACATTCCCCGAGTATCCTTATCTTGCTCACTTTCCTTGCATTATGTATAGGTTTGTTCCTTGCGCTTGGAACTAGTTTTGCCTGTCTATGACACTCGTCTCCTCACATTTAGAGTATTCTTTCTGCTCTCCTTCAAGATCGTTAAAAACGGTAAGGAGGCCGCGAGTTGACTTTTCCGGACTCGTTAAAACTTCATGGGAAAGATTTTGAGTTTCTTTAGGCCCAGGTCTGACTCCTCAAAATAGAATTGACTGCCGAGTAAACTTGTCCGTTCAGGCTCATTAAGAATATGTGAATGGGCATCCACATTGGTGGTAGTTTATCTCTTTCTCAGACCATGTGGAATAATACAAGAAAGGAACACTCTCTTTTCTTTGGAATTGAGAAGAGTATTCTCAAGCATAGGTTTATCTCTTTTCCGGTCCTAAGGGACTAAACTTACGGAAAAGGAACCCCTGGTATGAGCTTAGTTTTCTCTTTTTCATGCTCTAGACCAAAATATGAAAAATATTTCGAGTGTACTTTATGTATTTGTCATGCTCGTTAAACCCTAAAGAACAAAGCATCGAGTGTATTGTTGTAAGCCCCATTTCTCGTAATCAAATGGATCTTTCTGAGTGATCGTGCCTTCCTTCACACTCATAAAACTCAGGCCATATGCTGCTTTTGAAGGAACGTTGGGTAGGTGGTAATTTAACCTTTTTCGGACCTTCTTGACTAAGTATGAAAAAGGTGTTCCTTTTCTTCTTCGGAGGTTAAGAGAGTTTTTCTTTGGTACGTTTTATACTTTTTTGGCCTTAGGAGACTAAATTGTACGAAAAAAAACCCCCCATGGAGTCTTCTTTGGAGTTTTCAGACTGTCTAAACTATGAAAACACCGTCGAGCATGTACTAGTTCGAGCTCTTAAAATCCACGAATCAGTGCTTTATCAAGCATTCTTCTTTCTTTTCTTCGAGCTTGCCAAAAATGAAGATGGTCCTGAGTTTTCTTTCTTGGACTCGTTAAACCATTACAAGAAAGAGGGGAAGGGAAGTTCATTCACATGTGTTTTTACATCATGGAAGCAAGTCTTGTTTCCTTGAACAAAGCACCAGTTTTGAGTCTATCAATAGTTGGGTCCTAGTATTCTGACCTTATCTTGATTCATAGTTTTTACTCCTCTAGTTGGTCTCTTTTCCAATTATATGGGGAATCTGTCAATGTATCCTACATTGTAGTTTTGTTTCATTGGTCCTTTTTGTATCAAAAGCTGCCTAAGTCACTTTTGTGTTGTGCTCACTATTCAAGGATTAAACCTTTGTCGGCCATTCTGCAGTTGCCTTGACCTTTTGTGTCATCCATTCCCTGGTATCAGTTCATTACATCATGTCTTCAGTGTTTCTTGTCGTGAAATTCAGTACCAATTCTAGATTCAACTAGTCTTTGATTTACCTCGTGTTGGATGATGAAGGATGCCTTAATGCCTTCCTTCCAACGGATCTCTTCCTATCGACTGCAACACCTCTTGCTCTGGGAACAAGATTTAGAGTTTTATGACAGTACCTTGGGGATTTTTGTCACCAGTTGCAATTTCCCTCGCTATTGGGTAGTGGGTATACCTTAATGTCTCCTACTCGATGGATCCTTCAAGTGTTCAACTTCAAGTCCTTGTAATCACACTTGTTGGAATGGACTTGGTACCTTGGGGACCATTTTCATTAATGGTGGTTTCCCTCGTGTTTGTTAATGGTTTTCATTATCGACCTGTAATCAAACGGTTTCCTCCATGTTCGACTTCAACTCCTTTATTCGCATGGTTAGGATTCGTACCTTTTTTGGGTGGTTTGGATTGAAGACCTTGGGCTGACAATAGCATTGTCATTTTTTTCTATTGCCCAAGTTATGCAATACCTTGTTATATTTTATATGACATTTTGCTGAGACATAGATCAACCTTGTATTTTTTGTGGCTATGATTGATTGTTGAGCATGGATCCACCTTGTTTATTTGTGGCCATGACTCCTTTAGATTTGATATGGCGCCTTTTTGCATATTGAGCGACCATGATAGTTTCATCAGTTATACATATGCTGGATCCACCTTATTTCTTTATGCCAATGTTTTGTATATCGAATTGTATGTCCCAAAGATTAGTTTTTCTAACATCTATCTCTCTTTCAGGTACCTTTGTTTGAGCCTTTCGATCTGGGTTTCTCTGCATTCTCCATACTCAGCTTTTTCCTTTATAATGTATTTCGGCTATCGTCTTCCCCTCTAATCTCACACATTAGGGGGCACCTGTTATAGCTGAAAATGAAACTTCTCTACTTGTGACCACTTTCCCATGATTTCGTCGCATGTCGACACTTCCATGACGACACTTCATGAAAAGGCACTGACAGTCACTGAAAAAGAACCTAACTTGGAGGACTTGTATTTTAATTTTTGTAACACCGTTTAACCTCATATATACACCGCTGGAAAGGTATTTCTATTAGCCAAAACTTTCCAGAAGACACCAAAGTCCGAAAATGCCCTGAAATGCCCCAAAAAAGGTTTTTTTTCTATATGCGACTTGCCCTTAAGGAAACCAGCGTATTGCATGCGACTTGTCAGTTATGCAACCCACGTATGATTTTATACGCGACTTTCTATATTAGAAACCTGCATATACTTTTCATGTACACGACTCTGGTATTCAGCAACCCACGTATGCATCTTAAAAATGTCAAAAACAAGCCTTTTGAATTTCGGGTAGTTTGGGTAGTTATGCAACTGATTCTTTCAGTTGTAACTACTTTGTCCTCGCCCCTAACTCTTCCTTAATTATATAAATAGAGGTAGGGAGGTCCATGAGAGGAGACTTGAATATTTTCATTGTTATGCTAGAGGCTTTGGAGCTCTCTTTTCCCACACCTTTGCCTTGGTGGTCATCCCCTTGTGTTGCAGAGCTTGGAGGCTGAGTTCTTTGGAGAAGAGAAGCAGCAGAACCGGATCAAGGTTTTGTGAGGTGTCGAACTTGAAGAGAAGGTAAACTTGTACTTGTTTTCAAGATTAATAAAGATGTGATGTCCTTCTTCTTCCCCAAATCATTGTTCAATGTGTGATTGGATTTTTGTTTATGATCATATGATGATGTTATTCAGATCATTAGTTCATCTTTATTTGATTATCATTGTTTCATATGTGGTCATAATGGTTTGAGGAAGGTATAATTCATTTTGCAGGTCTCCTGGAGAAAGAGGAGCAAGAATAAGGTTGAAGATAAAGCTTGGAACATCCTTCAGTTAATCAAGTGTGGACCTTTCTTGTCTCTAAATATTGCTTATATATGCTTGTTGAACATTATACATCCACCTTTCAACCCCGGTAAGTTGATGGCCTCTTAAACCCTAGCCATAGGAGACTTTCCTTTACAATAGAACTGCCGACTCCGCTGGGGATGAGCCTTGTCTGTTTGGAGTTTCTCCTTATTTCTTTCAACCTTTTGGCATTATTCCAGGTCCTTCTTTCCATTTAGGAACACCTTATAGGTCTAATTGAACACCTCCCTTGCCTTCCTAAGGAATTCTTTGACCTTTTTTGGGATTTTTTTCACCCATACGCGACTTGCAGACTGAATAGTCGCGTGTCTGGTTTGGTATACACGACTGTGTATACTGTCAACCCACGTATGATACGAGACTTGTCAGCTATACAAACAATGTATGCTTACATACATGACTTGTTGTATTAGCAACCCGTGTATGAAACGTGACCCGTCAGTAGTGCAACCCGCGTGTGCCCCTAAAACAGTGTTTTCCTCATTTTTTGTGGTTCTTTCTCTGTTGTGGGCTGTTTGGTAGGTCTTTTTGGTGTCCTCTATAGGTGCATGATTCCAGGGAGTTAGTGTCATCCCTTCTGGTTCTTCTTTATCTATGTGGTAAGCATTTTATAGCATTAGGGTTTGCTCTTTGCTCTTTTGCCCACCTCCTTTGCTTGGTATGATTTTTGGCTTATGTTTCTGGTCAGCCTCTATTAGTGATCTTTGTTCGATTTTAGAAGCTTTTTGGTGTTGGTTTCCATCTTCTTTTGTTGGTTAACTTCACCATGCCAAAATAGTTGACTTGTCTTTTATGAAAGCCTTCCTTCCAAGTAGGGTTTATGCTGACTTTAGTTCATTCTAGAGTTTGTTTGGTGGTTGTATAGGAAAGTTCCTTTTGCTTTGTTCTTATTATCTACATACTTTGCTTTGTACGTAGTTTTTATTTTGCATTTATAAAAGAAAATTAAAAAGAATGTATACTTGTTTTTGCTGCTTTCCCCCCCTACCTCCTTCTTTGGCTTGACCTTGTTGGACAAGGTACTGAGCAGCCTTTGTTTGTAGGTTTAGATTGATACTTGGGACTTCTTGGCCTTTGTCTATGTCAGTATTTTTGCTCATTCTCTTCATTCCAAAGTTGTTGTCTTGTTTATCTTTGTGATCCTTCCTTTGAAGAGAGGTTATATCCAACTTTAGGGAAACCTAGGGTTTGTTTGTGGGGTGTAGAGTAGTTGTCTATTTCCTTTGCTTACAGTATCTGCTTGCATTAGTTGATAGGTTGCTTTCTCTTTTGCATTTATAAAAGAAAAAGACAAAAACACATGTTTGCTTTATATGCATGTAGATTAGGTTTTTAGTCTAGATTGCATAGCATATCATTGTTTTTGAAAAAATAAAGAGAATAGTTTTTGCTTTTTGCATTTCATATCTCTTTGCTTAGTCATTTTGTTTCAACTTTGAGTCAAAACACCAAATCAGTTTCATGCCATTTACCCTCTGACTAAAACCAACCCTTAAAATAAACGATATAATTTAAAAATTATTAGTAAGTTTTATTTTATACAGTCATACACCTACTAGCTTAGGCTAGACTTGTGGATTAGGGAGTTTTAACTCTCCACAAGTATTTAAATTTCAAACGTAGTTGGCCAATCACTAGGTAAATCCTTTTTTATGTTGATTGTATATGGGAAGCTCCTCTCAGATGGGAGTTAAGCACGAGGCTTTTTACCAGGCTTTTTACGCATCTGGGGATTTTGACTTAGACAGGGTTTTGGGCTCAGCTACCCAGCCCATGTGTACGAATCAGGCTTGCAACTATTTCCCCAGACTGTCAATATAGTTAAGGTAGTGTTTAGTCTCTTTGAAATCTAGGGTTCATACACAGGTACACCGGAAGGCTATTTCTGGTTGACCTTGGATGGACTTGGAAGGTAACCCTAGTAGAAAGTGTGGGAGGGCGGTGGGTGATTCCTCTGCTTGTGCCTAAGAACACCTATAGGGGCACCAAGTAACTGTCTATCATCTTTCTTCTGGAAAGTATATCTTATACCTGTTTGTCTATTTGGATTTAGGAATTTTTTAGTGAGTGCTGGGTGGTTTGCCTGTACTTAGTGGCCCTTTAGGTGTGTGCTTTGTAATTTTGGTTTCCTATCAACCTCATACTTTGTCTCCTAGTTTGAAACTATGGCTAACACCCCTTCGAACACCAACCAAGAGATCCCCATGCTGGGAACTCCTTGTACTATTCCTCTCATGGGGAATGTTGGTGTTCCCTTGATGGCCACCTTGAATCTTCCTGGATTCACCCTAGGGCTACCAGTGTGGTTTTTCTCCACTCCAACCGTCTTGAATGGTCCTGGTGCTTCTCAAGTAAGATCCTTATATCAAAAGAATCAAAACAGTTCTTCCCCTTCACCTGTAGTTGATTCTCCTCCTCCTTCTACCTCATGCAGTGAAAGTACTGATACTAGTAATCGGCAATCTAAAAGGAGTAAAAGAAGGAGGAATAGGAAGAAGGCACATAAGCAAGGGGGAACCCATTCAACCTCTGTAGGTCAATTTGAACTTCACCACCCAGCCTCCGTGGTTCATGCAGGGGGCACCCATCCAACCTCTGCAGGTCATGTTCGATCTAAGCACTCAACCTCTACAAGTCAAGTTGATCTTCACCATCCATCCTCTCTTGATCATTCTGGTGGGATCCTTCCAACCTTTCAAGGTCATGTCGGATCCAGTCACTTAGCCTTTGCAGTTCATGCTGAGGGCACCTATTCAACCTCTATTGTTCAAGTTGAACCTCCCCATCCAACCTCTGCAAGTCATGTTGGATCCATCTACCCAGGCTCTATGGTTCATGCTGGGGGCACACACTCAACTGTTGCAAAGCATGCTGATCCTAACCATTCAGCATCTGTTGTTCATGTTGGTGGTACCTGTCCAACCTCTACAAGTCATGTTTGACCCAGTCTCTCAGCCTCTGCAAGTCATTCTGCGGGAAGTCTCTCAGCCTATGTGGTTCATGCTGAAGACAATACGTCAGCCACTGCGAGTCATGTTGACACTGTTGAAAAGACTAACCGTTCAAAACACAATCCCAAGTTTCCTTGTAAGCTTTGTGAGGGAGACCACCTTACTTATAAATGCCATTCTATTGCGGAGGTGCGAAGATTTTGGTTTCATGGTCATCCCATTTTTGAACATTCTGAAGTCTCTCAACAACCAGCCTCTCTTAGTCAGGTTGGACCCAGTCACCCAACCTCTGGTGTTCATGCTGGGGGCAAACTCTCATCCTTTGCAGGTCATGTTGAGAGCAAACAGTCAGCCACTGCTAGTCATGTTGACACCGTTGAGAAAACTAGTTGTTTGAAGTGTAAACTTAAGTTCCCTTGTAAGCTATGTGAGGGAGATCATCTTACTCACCAATGCCCTACTATCGCTGAGGTGCGAAGAGTGTGGTATAAGACTCAAGTTTTTCCTTCTCCTGATCAACCTATAGTTTCTCAACAACCTACTCAACCTTTGGTTGATCAAGTGGTCGAACAAATCTCAGATTTGGTCAATCCCACTCTCCTTTTGGAGAGTGATCCTAATGTGATTGAACCAATGTCATCTTTGGTCAATCCCACTCTCCCTTTAGAGAGTGACTTTCATGAAGCGCTTGAATTGATTTTAGTATCGATCAATCCCACTCTTCCTTTGGAGAGTGAAGTGTCTGCTAGTCACATTTTCTTCACTGCCAGTTCAGAACTTACTGAACAAAGGGGGCACTGAAATCATTTTGGATCAACCCCCACCAAGCTCTCGGATTGCTTCCTTTGATTGGGATAGCCTAGTTGAGCCATGGATTCCTTCTGATGCTCCTTTCCAGATAAAGGTCAAAGTTGGACAGTATACGATTGCTCATTTTATTGTTGATGAAGGAGCCTCAGTTAGTATCTTGTCTACTCGTGCTTGGCGAGGCATGGGATCTCCCACCCTTGTGTCGACTGCTAGTTAGTTACTGGTTTTTGATAGAAGAATTTGTATAGCCTTGGGAATTCTTGCTCAAACACCTGTTACTTTGGGTGGGAAGACCGTCTTAGTTGACTTCATGGTGATAGAAGACCCCTTGGACTTCAATATGCTCCTTGGACATGATTATGTCTATGCCATGCAAGCTATGGTGTCAACATTCTTTCATGTGATGTACTTTAATCATGGTGAAGAAATTGTCACTATCGATCAATTGGATTTTCTTGATCCGTCTCCTGACCCAACTAGAGACCAGGTCTTTCCTTTATTGGTTCCCAGTGTTTCTATAGACACTACCCCACCACAAGTGAACTATGTGGCCTCTTGTCCTTTGCGTTCAATTGCTACTGAGAAGCAGCCTCTGTTTTCATGCTTACCTTCTTGGGACATGGTCCCAGCAGTTGACTGGGTGAGTCATCCTATACAGACTATGGAGCCTAATCTCCACTCTGTCGATCCTTTTGAAAGTTTAGACATGTGTCCTATCTCGGATGATCTCCTTCCTTCGGATGAAGTCTTCCTACAGTCTTTGATACAGTCTGACCTTATTTTGGATGTTGGTTCAGTTGTGACTAGGTCTAACCCTGATTTGCCTAGTAATCTTGACCTTTCTTCTTATCTTGGTCTTGTTGAGTCTTTTGACTCTTCCTTCGAACACAAGTCAGTGATCCTGATGAGTTTGATTTTTCTTATGAATTTTTCAACTCCTATGATATTGAGTTTGTTCCTGAAAACTCTATCTCCCTTGTTGATTTTTTCTCTCCTTCTGAGGTTGATCTTACTGATTATAAACCCTCGAGCCTTGGTTCTATAGAATCTTCTTCGGTCGATTCTGCCTTGAATTTACCTTTTATAGAAGATAGCAAAGTCACATGTGTTTCTGTCAAAGTGACCCGCGTTGGATCGTTTCTTCTGAATATGATTCTGATGTTGTTGTTTCTTGGAGATAGGATTTGTAGTTGTATTCACAACTGTTTACTGGCCTTGTCTTGTCATTAAAGCTATAACTTCATTTTCATGTGCCCTGCTCGCGCTTATGAGCCTGATGCCGGATTCCACTCTTTTAGCTCGTTTTATAAGCCATCATCTTTGTTCTCATCGTCGCTAAGCCTTGTATCATTTTTCCTTTGCAACTTGACACCTTTTACCTTGAGGAGACATTCCCCGAGTGTCCTTATCTTGCTCACTTTCCTTGCATTATGCATAGGTTTGTTCCTTGCGCATGGAACTAGTTTCGCCTATCTATGACACTAGTCTCCTCGCATTTAGAGTATTCTTTCTACTCTCCTTCGAGCTCATTAAAAACAGTAAGGAGGACGTGAGTTGACTTTTTCAGACTTGATAAAACTTCATGGGAAATATTTTGAGTTTCTTTAGGCCTAGGTATGAATCCTCAAAATAGACTTGACTACCGAGTAAACTTGTCTGTTCAGGCTCGTTAAGAATATGTGAATGGGCATCCACATTGGTGGTAGGTTATCGCTTTCTCGGACCATGTGGAATAATACGAGAAAGGAACACTCTCTTTTCTTTGGAATTGAGAAGAGTATTCTCAGGCATAGGTTTATCTCTTTTCCGGACCTGAGGGACTAAACTTATGGAAAAGGAACCCCCGGTATGAGCTTAGTTTTCTCTTTTTCGTGCTCTAGACCAAAATATGAAAAAGATTTCGAGTGTAAATTATGTCTTTGTCATGCTCGTTAAACCATAAAGAACAAAGCATCGAGTTTATTCTTGTAAGCCCCATTTCTCATAATAAAATGGATCTTTCCGAGTGATATTTCCCTCCTTCACACTCGTAAAACTCAGGCTATATGATTCTTTTGAAGGAGCATTGGGTAGGTGGTAATTTAACCTTTTTCGGACCTTCCTGACTAAGTATGAAAAAGGTGTGCCTTTTCTTCTTCGGAAGTTAAGAGATTTCTTCTTTGGTATGTTTTATACTTTTTCGGCCTTAGGAGACTAAATTGTACGAAAAAGAACCCCCCAGGAGTCTTCTTTGGAGTTTTCAAACTCTCTAAACTATGAAAACACCGTCGAGCATGTACTAGTTCAGGCTTGTAAAATCCACGAATCAGTGCTTTATCAAGCATTCTTCTTTCTTTTCTTCGAGCTTGCCAAAAATGAAGATGGTCCCGAGTTTGCTTTCTTGGACTCGTTAAACCTTTACAAGAAAGAGGGGAAGGGAAGTTCATTCACATGTTTTTTTACATCATGGAAGCAAGTATTGTTTCCTTGAACAAAGCACCAGTTTTGAGTCTATCAATAGTTGGGTCCTAGTATTTTGACCTTATCTTGATTCAGAGTTTTTACTCCTCTGGTTGGTTTCTTTTCCAATTATATGGGGAATTTGTCAATGTCTCCTACATTGTAGATTTTTTTCGTTGGTCCTTTTTGTGTCAAAATCTTCCTAAGTCACTTTTGTGTCGTGCTCACTGTTTAAGGATTAAACCTTTGTCGGCCATTCTACAGTTTCCTTGACCTTTTGTGTCGGCCATTCCCTGGTATCAGTTCATTACATCATGTCTTCAGTGTTTCTTGTCGTGAAATTCAGTACCAATTCCATATTCAACTAGTCTTTGGTTTACCTCATGTTGGATGATGAAGGATGCCTTAATGCCTTCCTTCCAACGGATCTCTTCCTATCGACTGCAACGCCTTTTTCTCTGGCAACGAGATTTAGAGTTTTATGATAGTACCTTGGGGATTGTTGTCATCAGTGGCAATTTCCCTTGCTATTGGGTAGTGGGGATACCTTATTGTCTCCTACTCGATGGATTCTTCAAGTGTTCAAATTCAAGTCCTTGTAATCACCCTTGTTAGAATGTACTTGGTACCTTGGGGACCATTTTCATTAATGGTGATTTCCCTCGCATTTGTTAACGGTTTTCATTATCGACCAATAATCAAATGGTTTCCTCCATGTTTGACTTCAACTCCTTTATTCGCATGGTTAGGATTCATACCTTTTTTGGGCGGTTTGGATTGAACACCTAGGGCTGACAGTGGCATTGTGATTTTTTGCTATTGCCCAAGTTACGCAAGACATTGTTATATTTTATATGACATTTTTCTGAGACATAGATCCACCTTGTATTTTTTGTGGCTATGATCGATTATTGAGCATGTATCCACCTTGTTCATTTGTGGCCATGACTCCTTTATATTTGATATGGCGCCTTTTTTGCATATTGAGCGACCATGATAGTTTCATCAGTTATACATATGTTGGATCTGCCTTATTTATTTATGGGGATGTTTTGTATATGGACTTGTATGTCCCAGAGATAAGTTTTTCTGACATTTATCTCTCTTTCAGGTACCTTTGTTCGAGCCTTTTGATCTTGGTTTCTTTTCTCTCTCCACACTCATCTTTTTCCTTTATAATTTATTTCATCTATCGTCTTCCCCTCTAACCTCACACATTATGGGGCATTTGTTATAGCTCAAAATGACACTTCTCTACCTGTGACCACTTTCCCATGATTCCGTCGCATGTCGACACTTCATGAAAAGTCACTGAAAAAACACCTAACTTGGAGGACCTATATCTTGAGTTCTATAACTCCGTTTAACCTAATATCTACACCGTTGGAAAGGAGTTTCTATTAGCTAAACCTTTCTAGAAGACACTAAATTCTGAAAATGTCCATAAATGCCCTAAAATTTAGTTTTTTGTCTATACACAACTTGCCATTAAGGAAACCCGCGTATGACACACGACTTGTCAGTTATGCAACCCACATATTCTTTTATACATGACTTTCTATATTAGCAACCCGTGTATACTTTTCATGTATGCAACTGTGGTATTCAACAACCCGCGTATGCCTCTTAAAAATTTCAAAAACATGCCTTTTGAATTTCAGGTAGTTTGGGTAGTTATGCAACTGATTCTTTCAGTTTTAAATACTTTGTCTTCGCCCCTAACTCTTCCTTAATTATATAAATAGAGGTAGGGAGGTCCATGAGAGGAGACTTGAATATTTGCACTGTTATGCTGGAGGATTTGGAGCTCTCTTTTCCCACACCTTTGCCCTGGTGGTCATCCCCTTGTGTTGCAGATCTTGGAGGCTGAGTTCTTTGGAGAAGAGAAGCAACAGAACCGGATCAAGGTTTAGTGAGGTGTCGAACTTGAAGAGAAGGTATACTTGTACTTGTTTTCAAGATTAATAAAGATGGGATGTCCTTCTTCTTCCCCAAATCATTGTTCAATGTGTGATTAGATTTATGTTTTTTATCATATGATGATGTTATTCAGATCATTAGTTCATGTTTATTTGATTATCATTGTTTTATATGTGGTCAAAATGGTTTGAGGAAGGTATAATTCGTTTTGCAGGTCTCTTGGAGCAAAAAGAGGATTGAAGAGAAAGCTTGGATCAGCCTTCAGTTAATCAGGTGTGGACCTTTCTTGTGTCTAAATCTTGCTTATATATGCTTGCTGAAAATTATACACCCACCTTTCAACCCCAGTATGTTGATGGCCTCTTAAACCCTAGCCATAGGACACTTTCATTTACAACAGAAGGAAGGAATCGACTATGAGGAGACATTTGCACCAATAGCAAGGTACAACTCAGTTAGAACCATCCTTTCCTTGACATCGAAAGATTAAGTGGAATTTACATCAGATGGATGTAAAGACAACCTTCGTAAATGGAGTAATAGAAGAAGAAGTATACATTGAAAAACATTAAGGTTTTGATACAAATAATCCGAAAAATCATGTATGCAGACTTAAGAAGGCGTTATATGGGATGAAGCAACCACCTAGAGCATTGTATGGAAGAATTGATGGTTTCCTAATGAATTTCAGCTTTACCAAGAGTAAAGAAAATTCCAACCTCTACTATAAGGTTGAGGATGATGGGATTCTGATATTACTACGATATGTAGATGATCTATTTCTTACAGGTGAAGACAATCCCATTAATGAATGCAAGAAGAAGCTAGTTGTAGAACTTGAAATGAAAGACCTTGGAATGTCGACTACTTTCTAGGTATTAATGTATGGAAGTTTCCATAAGAGATCTTCCTAAACCAAGGAAAATATGAAGTAGAGATCTTAAAGAGATTTGGGATGATGGATTGCAAGGCTATGACTACTCCGATGACAACAAATTTGAATCTATTGAAAGATGACTCTTCAGAGATAGTAGATGTGACCTTATACAGACAGATTATTGGTTCTCTAATGTACTTAACTAATACAAGGTCATATATATGTTTTGTTGTAAACACTTTAAGTGAGTATATGGTGAATTCCATACATATTAACCTAGTAGGAGAAAACCATGTGATGCAGTACCTAAAGGGGACTTTAGATTATGCCCTTAGATATGCATTAGATGGAGAGACCAAATTACATGGATTTACAGATTTAGATTGGGAAGGAAGTGTTGAATATAGAAAGAGAACTTCATTATTATTTTTTTAGTATGGTATCATTCATGATCTCATGGTTCAAAAGAAATTTGTCCAATATCGCACTTAGCACAACAGAAACATAATACATTGCAACATGTTCATCTTGTAGTGAAGAAGTATTGATCTGCAAGGTGTTAGTAGGATTAGTTGATACACAGGTGGATGGGACTGATATCTATTTTGATAATTAGAGTTTTATTAAGATGACAAAAAACCCGATGTTTTATGATAAGTAAAAAAATATCAAAATTACATATATGGTAAAGATTGGGTCTATGAAGCTCAAGTATGTTCCTATAGAGGAAGAAGTGGAATATATATTGACTAAGCCTCTATCTTGTGTAAAGTTTGAATACTTTTGAGACAATCCTTGTGTATTCTGAAAGGACCTCCCTCGAAAGAAGGAGTGAAAAAGAGGTAGAAGTTTTTTTTTGCAGTGGCGTGGTATCTTAGTCTAGGGTAGGGTATATCTCGCTAGGATTGTTGTCTTGAAAGGGTTAGTAAGTCAGAGGAGGCCTATTGATCCTAGGAGGATTAGTATGTCTCACTAGGATTGTTGTCCCGAAAGGGTTAGTAATCTAGACAAGGCTTGTTTGGTACCTATGGAGATACATCTGTTTGAGTAGGCTTATTGGACCGAAAGGGTTAGTAAGTCAGAAAAATGCTCGGGTGGATCAACTAGAGAACCCATCATGATGCTACTCTAGAAGAATAAAGGAAAAGAGGTGGTTTCAATATTCCTATACCAATGAGGAAAGTTCAGTATTCTCATACTAATTTTAATGGGGTACGATCAGTATTTTCATACTGATGCTGATGAGGCAGATTCAATCTTTTCATATTGATGTTCATGAAGTAGGTTCAGTATTCTCATACTGATAAGGAACATTCACTATTCTCATCCTAATGTTAATGAGGTATTTTCAGTATGTTTATACTTATGATTGGTGCGATAGATTCAGTAGTATCATACCGATGATGATGAGTTAGTTTAAGTATTTTCATATTGATGTTGATGCGGCACGTTCAATACTTTCATACTTATGACCAATGAGGTGGTTTCATTTTTTCTTTACTAATTTTACAAATAATGATATAACATTTATTTGTTGATGATGATATTTTAGCACTAACCTACTAATGATGTTGTTGTTGTTACTTTAGTATTTACATACTGATGTTGTAGGTAGATGCTTCCGTATTTACTTACTAATATGGACAAAGATGATTCAATATTCACATACTAATATTGAAGAAGATCATTCTCTTTCCATATACTGATGTTGCAGGTAGATGAATCATTATTCACATACTGATATGGAAGAATATGATTCACTATGTACATACCGATCTTACAGAAGAAGATTCAGTATCCACATGATGATGTTGCACAAGAATATTTAGTATCCACATACTGATGTTGCAAAAGAATATTTTGTATCCAAATATTGATGTTACAGAAGAAGATTTAGTATCCACGTACTGATAGTGTAGAAGAAGATTCAGTGTTCGCATACCAATGATATAGAATAATATCTAGTGTCCACATATTGATATTGTAGAAGAAGATCCAGTATACAGACACCGATATTGCTGAAGAAGATTCAGTATCCACATACAAATGATGCAGAAGAAGATTTAGAATCTGCTTACTAATATTGTAGAAGAGGTTGCAGAAGATGGTCCATTATTATCATACTGAGATAAATGATGAAGATGCATGATGTTGTTCCAAAAATTCCTATTACATATAGAGGCTCACCAATCAGATGTACAGTGGTGGTAGTTGTTACTGTTGGTATAGAATACCTTCCTAGTTAAGAGGGAGTGTTAAAATATTGTAACTTCAAAAGATATTCTAGTTGTACTAATTGTATTCCTCCTTGAGGATATGTCACTGATGTAATTGGTCACGTAAGAGTCATTGAAATAATCAATGTAAAACTTCAGATGTAATTCAAGTCAATAGTACCCTTGAGTCATTTTAATAAATAGTATTTTGGTGTCTTACTAGTCAAGTTGGCCCAGTTAGGGTATAGGTAAATTAAAGAGTAAAATATAAATAGGGAGGCTCCTCCTTCATTTGTACTCACTTCACTCAAGAAATTTTGCAAGAGGGAGAAGAAAAAGTGTGCCAGAAAGAGAGAGGAGATGTTTCTTGGGGTATTACATTGTTTTGGTTCCATTCCATATATGAAGATCGAACATGCAGTACTTCATCTCATTTCACATACAAGGATTATGATCATGTCTATGTTTCAGCATATGATGTCATGACACCAATATCTACTCATGGTGTGTTCTCTTATAGAGAGAGGCCAAAGGAACCATTTGTTTACCCTGGATATTATTGGGGACTAAATGAGGGAATTTTGAAGCACCTTTATTTCTGAGAGTAATCCTATCTTGAGATACAAAAAAAATTCAATGATCCATACTATAGGACAAACATAAAAAAGTATTTCAGATATGGTCGATGAAGTGTGCAAGAAAAGTGGGGACTATATGGTTTCCACCTGTAGCCAAAATAGATCAAGAGGATATGGATGCACACCTTTAGCCATCCAAATTCACTTAAAGGAGACATGAGTAAAAGATATATGAATGGGAATGAAATTCATTGCAAGATGTTTGTAGTGAAGTAGAAGGATGTGTAAAAAACAACTAAACATTCAAGACATGGATAGTAGAGCATCTACTAATGCATGTTGTTATGATATACATATTGATGGGGATCATGGTGAGGTTCCTATTGATGGGTTACTATGGGTTTATGTATCCACTGATAGGTACCAAGATAATATGGAGACATCTACTGATGGATGATTATCTCTCTATGTGGGTAACATAGAGATTCATATTGAGGTGATTACTACAAGTACACATTCCTTTGATCATAGAGACCTTGAATATAAAGGAAAAGACCCAAAATTGACTTCCACTTAACCTCCTGAGATTCACGAGGTTGATTATACATATGGTGAGGAGAATGTTCACTCTCATGAGCCTTCCTACCTAGTAGGGTCGTTATATTTTTATGAAAAGAATATCAAGAAATCATTACACATTCTCCATGATACTCATGCTTCAGTACCATATCTAGTATGTGCCCCATGCTTCTGTTGTGAGGATAAGGACATCTAGTATTCATCATTGAGTTTATTGCAAGTCCTATGATAATATCTAGTGAATCTCGATCTAATTGTAGCGATTTAAGAATCCTTCCATTTTGAATCTTCATATTTTTCCTAGTCTCTTATCATGAAGAATTATCTCTTATTCTCTTCTACTATTGAGACCACTTCTTGATATAATTAAAACTTCGAAGGTTTCCATTGTTGTTATATCAGACATGTGAAATTTATTTTCCTACTGCAAATCAATTAAATGATGATTCATATCCTATTGTGTGCACCATGTTAGATGACTATTTAAAATGAGCTAGTTTCAATTTTTGAGTCATGAATGCTTCATAAAAACTCTAAATTCTATTCTTCCAGTTCATATTGTTCAATAAATAGTCACTTAAGTCATCCAATGTCTGAAATTGAGAAATTGAAACCTCCTTGCACTATTTGGGTCATCCCGAAGTTGAGCTAGTTGAGTAGTCCTAAAAACCAATTTCATTATTTTTCGTTCGAAACCACCTCAAAAATTCCTCAAACTTTCTAGTGCGAATCCCAAGAGTGAATTGAATGATATTACATTTTTTTAAGATTATCTAAGACTAAATCCATCTCTGTTGGTTGACAAGATGTGTGAAGAAAAGGGTTTAGTTTTCATATGCCAAGGTTCCCAAGAGCGTTGGGAGTAAATTTCAGCCTCACTAGTGCTGTAAAGATAAAATGTCCCAGTTCTTTGTGTAAAGAAAACTTGAGATTGTGAAACGTACTTATCAAATCATTTAAATGAACTATGATCTGATGTGTGTCTGATATTATTTTCAAACCTATCGAAACCATTTTATATCCATACCTTGATCCTAAATGCATCGTAGAAGAATCCAATACCTTTTTGAGAAAAACTAGTTGATCCTAGTCTATCCCTAGTGCCTATTTTTTAGTCTATCTAATTGATTCTTTGAATTAGATTTAATGATCTACTGAACCTAATTTGGAGAATTACCGACTTAACCTATTATCACCTTTATTGTCCATTACATAAGAATAACTTGGCCAAAAATCATCCCACCTAACAAATATTTATAGTTGCGGCAAAGAAACATACCTCCGGCCATCTACTTGTAACTAGTAACTCAAAAGGGCACCAATAATTTACCTAGTGAATTATATTGTTTAAAATATAAATTTTCATAGAAAATTTTACTCCCATAACTCTCTAATACCTATCCAATGTTCTTCAAAACTAAAATTTCCCTTATGTCATCGAAATCCCTACAATCGTCGACCTTGTTCATCATAAATGATTTCATCAAAGACCATCATGCATATGTTTTCAATACAATTATTGGTAATAGAATCCTAAAAAATACATTACAAGAATCTGAGTTAGCTTTCCTGTCTCACGAGGACCATTTTCACTCATGGGAGTCTAACCTAACCAAGATTGTTTGCTCAAATTTAGTCTTTTTCCCTGAATTTGTAGAGTGGTGCTTAAAACGTTATGTCCTCAATGCAATAGCCAAGATGTCCTTTGACCTATCCAATATTATTGTTGGAACCCAAAATTGTGGTCACTTTAGTATGCCATATAAACACTTTGATATCCTTTTAACCTACTATACCTACCATTTTGTGCATAATATGGCACAGACAATCATTTAAATAAGTATATACATCTTTGTTGATTGTTACTAATTGTTCTCTTGTTTTTAATTAATTTTGAAAGTTTATTAATGTAAAATCTCATTTATGATCAATATGTTGTGGATTCCAACACTAACTTCTTCTTCTAACACCAGCGCAAAAAGAATCGGGATGCTCTTAGGATTATTAAATCATGATTTTTTTTATTTGTTATGATTTGGGAATTTTAAGCATGCAATGCCTAGAAGAAGGAATAATATTCTATCCTCTTCTAAAATGTATCCTATTTCATAAAAGATTAGAATATTCCCAGAATATTTTTTATTTTGGGCATAATGTTTCACCATAACTAGGAATTAGGAGAACTTTAGACCATTAGAAAGGTCTTGAAATTATATACAACTTTTTTGTTTTTCATTTTCCCTAATTCCTTACCATTGTTTGAGGAGGACGTTCTAGTAACAAAGCATATTTTAAAATATTCTTTTCAAAATGCATGTTTTAACAGATGGTTTGTTACTAAAACCCCTACCCTGGAAATGTTAGACTTTTATCATTTAAGCAATATGATATTAGGATATTATCAGAGAGAATAACATGCACAACAATAATTACAAGAGACAAGAGATGCAAAGAATTTTCCTTGGGGAAACTACAAAGGAGAAAACTCCGCAACTTTCTTAGAGATAGAATGAGCACCAGTAGCAAAAGTAAAACCCAAAAACATCAAGATGATCTCTGACATTTGATCTTTCTCACTTGTGCTAGCACTTCCTCTCTCACTCACGCGCTCCAGTTGAGTGAGTGTGTGTGACAAATAGAGAGGCTCACTCTCTATTTATACTAGTTTCCTACTTGATAATTACTTACCAGGGCCGACTTTTCTATGAGAGTATAATAACCCTAATGCCCCTCAACTGTGGGGACTTTGACCCCATGATCAACAAGGAGGGTTAACCTTAACTCAATTGTGGGGACTATTGCCCCGACTTACAACAGAGGGTTAACCTCATTGACCTTACATGACTTTATTATATTAATGACTCTCCTGATAGGAACATCGGGGTACAATATAAGATATGTAAGTGAATACATTCTGAAGTTACAAATACATCTACACTCCCTCTTAACTAGGAAGGTATTTTCTTGACATAATTCATCACCATAAGTCTTGTTCTTGGGGTCATCATCAAAGTTCGATCATCACTAGATCATCACTACATCATCATCATCACTACTTCCTCTATCTTGATCAAATGGCGCTATCTCTCAATTCTACTTGTCATAGGAAGTTCTACAGAGCCAACCCTTTTTTATGCTGGTTGTATACCTAGCCTCCATGTAGGTATTCATCTTCTTCAGCACTTATATTTGGCCATGGAAGGAACACATATAGAGTCTATGTCAGAAAATCCCACCCAGCACTTACATCTGACCATGGGAGGAACAAATCCACCGCCATGTTAAAAAGGCACACCCAACACTCACATATGACCATGGGAGGAACACATCCACCACCATGTCAGAAAGTCCCAGTACTCACATCTAACCATGGGAGTCCCATATTGACACCATGTCAGAATGGCCCAGCACTTACATCTGACCATGGAGTCCCAGCCTACCACCATATCAGAATGTCCTAGCACTTACATATGACCATGGGAGGCCCAGCCTACCACCATGTTAAAATGGCCCAACACTTACATCTGACCATGGGAGGAACACATCCAATAACCATGTCGAAAAGGCTCAACACTTATATCCGACCATGGGAGGAACACATCCAAGAACCATGTCGAAAAGGCTCAGCACTTATATCTGACCATGGGAGGAACAAATCCAAGAACCATGTCAGAAAGGCTCAACACTTATATCTAACCATGGGAGGAACACATCCAAGAACCATGTCAAAAAGGCTCAAGACTTACATCTAGCCATGTGGGGAATACATCTTGCATCCATGCTAGAAAGGCTCAGCACTTATATCTAGTCATGTGGGAACACATCCCGCATCCATGCTAGAAAGGATCAACACTTATATCCGACCATGGAAGGAACCAATCATACCATGTCAGAAAGGCTCTGCACTTACATTTGCCCATGGAAGGAACCAATCCTACCATGTCAGAAGGGCTTTGCACTTACATATGACCATGGAAGGAACCAATCCTATCACCATGTCAGAAAGGCTCTGCACTTACATCTAACCATGGAAGGTCCCACCTACCACCATGTCAAAAAGTCTCTACACTTACATCTGATCATGGGAGGCCCCTCCTACCACCATGTCAGAAAGGCTCATCACTTACATATGACCATGGGAGGTGCAACCTGCCACCATGTCAGAAAGGATCATGGACTCCTCACTTCCCCTTCGAAGGAACCTCAATCTAGAGAACACCAAGCCTCTCCCTGAAGTAATTAAACTTCAATCTGGCAATTTCTAGAATATAATCACATCAGGGCTAATTACATCCAAGGATATCCTGTGAGCTTCGTTAGGACCAACTACATCCAAGGACAACCTACAAGACCATTTACGCCTAAGCAACCTACATTATTTGACAGGATTTTATGCTCAGACAACCTGTCTTACAGGCTATGCTATAACTCCCTCTTTCGAGAGATCTTGATCTGGATCACAAACTGGAGCTTCACTGCTCCTCTCTCCCAAGTAGCCAGTTCATAACAGATCTGAGACATGTTCACCTGATTGCTGTAAAGAATATTTTGAGTTACCTAAAGGGTACAATTGATTATGAGATCAAGTATGAAGTAAATCAGAAGATTAACCTAGAGGGTTATGTGGATTCAGATTGGGTAGTACCATTGATAGGAAGAACACTTCAAGGTGCTACTTCAGTATGATATCAGGTGTGATCTCTTGGTTTAGCAGGAAGGAGTCTTGCATGGCGCTGAGTACATCTGAGGAAAAATATGTTGCCGCTAAGTCCTTATCTTTATTTGTTCCATGGGTAGGCTCATCCTTTCATATTCTTCATTCATAACAACACCATGTCCTATCCAAATGCAAAAATGGATAAGAGGTTCTCCAAGAATTGAGTCCTTCATATTCCTCATCGCTTGAGGGATATTCCTTGGATGGTGATAGCTTGATCTTCAGTTGCTCCCATTTTCTCTTCTCTTATTATGTGTCGAACTTCATCTTGTGTGCGCTCTTCCCATAGTCTTGTAGATCCTACATTTGTTATCATTTTTGACAATTAAATTACTCATTTAAACATATGTTTTATTATCTTTTTGCATATTTTATGTCACATAGATCATCATTTAGCCCAAGGTATGTATGAATTTAAGGCTTATATGAAATCCATTTATTATTAACATTTAATGATTTTATTAATTAAAATTGACATTATTAAACCACATTTGATATATTAATTGATTTGTATATTTTTTTGCAGGTTATATAATCTTTTTGGGACAAATTAACAATAAAAACACATTCAGCTTGCCATTCACATGCAAATCGTCATCCAGCTCACTGCGCGATATTTGTTGGTATTTTTCGAAGTGTTAAATCATGTTACTATAGACAACAGTCCTAAAACACACCAACAAAAAGACATTTCGTTTGTCCTAGATCTGCACCCAGCATATCCAGCTCACGGTCCAGCTCGTTGTTCAACTTTTCATCTAGATCACTAACCAGACTGATCGCTGTTGAGAATTGATTTCATGCATGAAACGTTGAAACATTTTTACAAACGACCTGTTGTCCATGCGTTTGGGTAATGAAGCTTGCTTCTAGATGACTCGCCAGCTTGCAGCCTCCTTCGTCGACACCTCACCAATAGTCCATGTGTTGGGTTGATATATTAGCCCACGTTCTAGAATACTCGTCTCTATACGCTCTCCTCTTCTTGCTGACATTCCACCTACTGCGCTAAAGAAGGAGTTGTGCACCACATCGTTCATGCTGAAGAGGGACCCTATGTGCCACATCATGCTGAAGAGAACCGGACTTGCATTGAAGAAGAGAATATCTTGTGTGTTGGCATGTGATTTGCTAGATCCCTTTATGATAGACTAAATTTAGAGAGCAGTCGACCACTAAAGGGACGACTTGGTCATCTATGTAAACAAGTATATATATCATCCTCTGCGTGAGAGCTCAGTTAGCTTGCAATTTTATCAGCTCATTCTTTGATTTGTTCTTGAGCACACTGTATTTCTGTTCCATCATTTGAATAAAGAGATTTTTTCTTTGTTGTTGACAATTGCATTTGAGTAGAATTTAGCCAGGCACCACCCTTGATTGCTGAGAGGGCCCCTCATCAACCAGAGGTTTCTTCTGTTTTCTTGCATTGGAGGAAATTTCAACTCAAAATGGGCCTTTTAACTTTAAATCAAATTCCATGTCATCATGTGTTAGCCAATGAAATTCCTTTAAATTTGAAATATCGTATAGGTCTTAAACATTTTTTTAATACAAATTTGGGGATAGGTATCATTAAAAAAACTACTTTTTTTGTTTGTATTTTTGACATATCTCCCCGTGTTTTTACTCAAATTTTGATCACGAGAGCTCGTTGGATGTGGAATTAAATTCCGCATCCAACGAGTACCCACTCAGCATACTTTTGACGGACCCTGCTACCCCAAAAATAAGAAATACCTGAAAAATGTGATGATGATGTCATCATCACATTTTTTCAGGTATTTCTTGTTTTCGGGGTAGTGGGGTCCGTCGAAAGTATGCCGAGTCGGTACTCGTTGGATGCGGAATTTAATTCCACATCCAACGATCTCTCTCTGGTCGAAATTTGAGTAAAAACATGGGGAGATATGTCGAAAATACAAACAAAAAAGTAGTTTTTCAATTTTATTCCTACAAAATTAATAAATATTATTTTATTATTTTAACTATTATTTTGTTAATTTTCTTTAGGAGGCCCATTTTGAGTTGAAATTTCCTCTAATGTTTATTTCTTTTATTTTTTGTATTGTAGTTAGTTTTGTTTCCAGTTAGTTTTATCATTTCATTTGCCTCATGTAATGCATTTTATTTCTAGAATTAAATAACTAGATTGCATCCATAGTTTTCTTTCCATTTGCTTTCAATCATTTCCATTTTATTGTTCAGTATTTGCAATTATATAGAATAGAAGCTCAGTTCTGTTTATTTCCTTTATGTTTCAAGTTTATGCAATGTCAATTTCAGTTTGTCTATTAACATGCAATGATTTAATTATTTTCATGAATTTGTTTAAGTTTATTTCAGTGTAAAATTTGCTTAATAAGTAGGTTTACTTATTACGTTTATGCATTAGATTTACATCTGCACGAATTCAGCTGAAGATTAGCTCATTTAGGTTAATTTATGTCATTTTAACTATGCACACTGTCATTCAGACATCCGGTTTAAACTATCATTCGGCCACCCTTTCAGACCTACAGTTCAGTTTGTCATTCATCCCATAGTTTTGTTTTTTGTGTTTTTAATGAGTTCTGAGATTGTTTTCAGTTTTGTTTCCTTTAGTGTTTGAAGTATGCTTTGACTGTAATAGTTAAAGGATAGGTTTATTTTATATTAAAGATAATTTCAATTGTTTTAGATTAATTATTAAAGGTTAACTTATTTCTTTTCACCTTCAATATGTGTTAAGCTAATTTATGTTTTGTTTCTTGAGTTTGTTTTCGATTCTTTTTACTGATGTATTGTTTTGTGTTTATGCTTTTGTATTGATTTACCCATTTGCATGTAAAATTCAGTATTGTGTGTGTTATTTTTAGCATGATTTTAGGTTATTCCCTTTTCATTGTGTGACTACCGAAAGAGACTTGTAGGACATAATTCAAAGACATTCCTATTAAGTTTTCTACTCGTTTCTTTATTTAAGTTTTCTACTTGCTTCTTTATTTAAATTTTCTTTATTAAGTTTTCTACTTGTTTCTTTTTATTAAGTTTTCTACTTGATTATTAATTAGGTCTTCCTTACATCCTAGTTTCCAATTTGGAAGATTAGGTGTTGATAGTATATTTTTCCGGTTTAAAGTTATTTTCTTATGAAGTAAATTATTGATGGTTTAGTTTAGTATCTTGTTCCAAGTTTAATTACCTTAATAATTGAATTCTTAGGAGTTTGACTCGGTTTTCATTTTGAAATATATTTCAATATTTTGTTTGTTAAAATATTTACATGACACCCTCTACCTTCGCATATATATTTTGTATCAACTCTAAGCCTACCAACCCTGGTCAATAATTAAATATTAGGTGAATTAATCTAGACATTATAACACACCCAACATTTTGGTGCAGTTGCTGGAAAATTGTTCTATAAGGTAGAATAGATATAATTTTGTATGAAGCTTAGCAATAGGCTGGAGGCGGGGGAGCGGTAAGATGAGAGGTAATAACCTGCGCATCTGTTATAACAGGTGCCCCCAAATACAGCAACAGTAGTAGCATAGTTTTTTTCTTATTTAAATTTTTTCATGAGTAGACTTAGAGACCCTCAGGGTAGATTTGTTAAGACAGGAAAACTTATCGAAATTCCTACTAACATTCATAGTGGACATAATACCCCAACCACTAACTTAGCAGAAAGGTATCAAAAGATGCCTATAGGAAGTAGTTCTACCCAGAAACCTAAGGAGACCCTCTCAGGAGATCTAACCAAGGAAGCCATAGAAGGAGAAGGAACCTTGGCAGGAGGTCCTAAGGACCTCATTTCTAAGGAAATTCAAGAGGATCAGCCACTAGAAACCTCTAACCCTCCACTAGGCTTGAATCCAAATAATACAACATTTTCACTAGTACGAGTTCCGAATTTCGTTGATCCTTCCCAAGTAAAATCTATCTTTGGAAGCTCTGTAGATCCAGTTATATCACAAATTGAAACATCCATGGTAGAACCTACTATCCCTCTAGGATTCAATAAAAACACGGTTGATCAGAGGAAGATATCTCCCGAAAAAGAATATTGGGACGCCCCATTATCACCTCGAAAGGATCCTCCTAGGTATATTTATGTTAAAAACCCAGCCTATATGGAAAGATGGGAAGAGAACGAAGATCATGATGAAGTTAGAAATGATAAAGGAGAAGGGGAAAATTGAACTGAGGCTACCTTTGGGTTCCCTATTTTGGACACTATACAAGATGTAACTATGAAGAACATTCCTCCTTCCTTCTTACCTACTTTTTATGGAAAAAATAATGAGGACCCGGACACATTCTTGTTCGATTTCAATATCCTTTGTAGGAGCTATAATTATATACGAGATGCTCATAAATTAAAACTCTTTCCCGCTACACTAAAATATTCCGCCTTGAGATGGTTCATGGGATTAGGTGAATTCACTATCAGGACTTGGGATGATATGAAAACCTCCTTATTGCGAAAATATCAAGAGTATTGCAAACCTAAGGACTCTCAACATGATATATTCAAGATACAACAACTTGAAGACGAGAGCCTAGAATATTATCTTGAAAGGTTCGTTTATACATTACATAAATCAAAATATAATGACCTTCGAGAAGATGCAAAACGTACACTTTTTATTAATGGGATCCCCGAGGACTTGTTAGAAAGTCTTAATCTCATGGCAGCTGGCAATATCTCTCACAAAACCTTTGCACAAATTAGTGATATGTGTAAAAATTATTCTAGAAGTAGGGGAAAAGTTGGGAAAAACTTTCGAGAGCCTTATAGTAGAAATGTAAGAGGAAATATTCCTATTTCAGGTGGAGTTACAAGGGTAGAGTTAGGAAACCTATTGGATAATTTCAAAACTAATATATTAGGAGCAATGGGTTCTCAACTAGATGCTTTACAAGCTAAGAAAAGGAAGGATGAAGAACGAGCAACAATGATTATTTTTTTCCAAGATGTAGAACTAAACATCCCCAAATGGAATGTCCATTAAACAACATCTCTGTATGTCACATCTGTACAGAAGAACATCCAACAGATAAATTCCCATCCTTTCCTGGGTTGCAAGCCATCTATAAGAGTGGGGATGTAGCTGAAAAATCTAGGAGGCCTCCTTGGAAACCTAGAGATCAACCAACATATCAAAAATTTCCACCGCACCCTCCACTCTATTATCCTCCATATCAACCACCTCAACAATAGAACAATTCAAGTTGGCAGAATTAGCTACCCCAATACCCTCCTCCTCAATTTCCACAACAGTAATATTGGTTACAAGGATGGAGAGGACAACCATATCCTCAGTCAAAACCTGTCCCTGCACCTAATAATCCTTATACTCAACATCAAACAAATTTCCAGTAAATTTCGTCTAGATTTATACCTCCAGTTCCTTTTATCACACAACAACCTCATCATTTCCAGAACACAAATCCTCCTCGACCGACATTATTACCTGCATAATCGATACCTAACCCTAATAATAAACCAAATCAAGCTCTTAACAACATTGAGTTGCAAAATTTTCCATCGTATCTTATTTTGATTGCACATGTACATGACATTTAATTGCTATATGGAAGAGTTGTAAATGATAAACCCAAGTCATCAGTCATCATTCATGAAGCAAATGAATAAGAAAAGGATTTGAATGAACACGTGAATGATGCTATTTTGGAGGATGTGAACATTCCAAAGGTTCCAGTACACACCCATACTCCACAAGAAACTATTCAGGAGCACAGAGTTCCTCCATTCCTAGAAAGACTAGTGATAGAAAAACCTGTAGTTCATCCGAAGTATAACATTTTGAATAAATTAAAGAATATATGTGTCAAAATTCCTCTATTACGAGCTATTAAAGACATACCAATCTATAGTAGGCTAATAAAGGAGCTATGTATTAAACGCCCAGGAAAGAAGCAAAAGGATCCTCTCACATTTCATGTTATAGGAGAGATGTCTGAATGTATGACAGATCAGTCCCGGATTGCAAAATATACAAACCCAAGAGCCCTAGTAGTGACTATAATTATAAACAACACCGTCATAGAAAATACATTGATCAATTTAGTATCCTCTATTAGCATGATGACCACCATAGTTTTAGAAGTTTTACAGTTAGGAGAATTTCTCTGACCTACTCCTTCCATCCTAGAACTAGCAAACTGCACTACGGTAAAACCCGTTGGATTCCTGGATGACATTGTTGTATCAGTAGTATCATGGGAATACCCTGTCGAATTTATTGTCATGGAATCAAAGGATCCTTCTAAAGGGAATCCTATTATCTTGGGAAGACCATGGTTAGCTACCACAAATGCTTTTATAGTATGCAGGGATGGAGACATGACTATTTCCAATGGGTTGTCTACACAAAGACTTCTTTTATACCCCCTAGCACAACCAAAAACTGAAAATTCATGGTGATTAAATTGTTCTTTCGGGGATGAATACTTTGATGACCTATCCATTCCTAGTGATTTCTCCTTGGCACTTCAAGAGAAGACAACTCAGAATGTATTAAACCAATTTGTTTCTTCAACAACCTGTACAGATTTCCCTCAGTCTTTTGCTCAATTTGATAAGATTTTTGGAGATGAATTTCAAGAGAATATGGCTCTCTCAATGTTTATAGAGACACCTTGTGTCTTCATGGTTAGAGAGCATACAAGACCCTATACCATACCTTACGAGGTTGGCCTTGAAAAATTTATGCATATAAACACAAGGTTAAGTGAAAACGAACAAGCACAGCTATTTAAAGTCCTTAAAAAACAAGCTAGAGCATTTGCATGGGAATACATTGATATGGAGGTTATATACCCTGACACTTGCATTCACCATATTCATATGGATCCAAATATTTGACATGTAAGGCAGCCGCAGAGGAGGATGAATCGTTCTCTAAAGGATATCGTAAAAGAAGAATTACAAAAAATCCTTACTGCTAGTTTCATCTATCTTATTTCCGATAGTAAATAGGTGTCTCCCTTAGTAGTAGTCCCAAACAAAGTCATAGGGAAATGGCACATTTGTGTTGATTTTAGGGAGATAAACAAAGCTACACTTAAAGACTACTTTCCTTTACCTTTTATTGATCAAGTGTTAGATACCCTGTCAGGTAAGAAATATTTTTCTTTCCTTGACAGATATAGTGTTTACAACCAGATTTTAAAAGCACCTGAAGATCAAGACAAGACCCCTTTTACATGCCCTTGGGGAACATACGCTTATCGAGTTTTTCCATTTGGCCTATGTAATGCACCTGCCACTTTTCAGTGAGCAGTCTTAGGAATCTTTTCTGATCTTATACATGACTATGTGGAGGTGTACATGGATGATTTTACATGCTATGGTGATACCTTTCAAGAATCCCTTGAAAACCTCGAGAAGGTATTGATCCAATGTCAAGAAATAAATTTATATCTTAATCATGAAAAATGTAAAATGTTACTGACAGAAGGTATAGTTTTAGGACACCATGTTTCCTCCCTAGGAATTAAGGTAGATCCTACTAAGATCGAAGTCATTGTTGGCCTTCCCCCTCCAAAAATTCAAAAAGAGGTTAGAAGCTTTCTTGGTCATGCAAGCTATTACGGCCGCTTTATTGAAAATTTCACTAAAATAGGTGTACCAATGTTTAAATTGCTTACAAAGGACGTAGAATTTCAGTGGACAGAATCTTGTCAAAATGCTTTTGAAATCCTAAAAGCTAAACTATCGATGGCACCAATAATCAGGGGTCCCGATTGGTCCCTTCCTTTTCACATATCCACAGATTCCTCTGATACGTCCATAGTAGGAGTCCTTGGCCAAAAAGAGGGACAAGCACCTTATGCCATTTATTTTATTAGTAAGAATTTGATTCCCGCTAAATTAAATTATACTATTACTAAAAAAAGAATTTTTGGCAGTAGTTTATTCTATTAATAAATTTTTCCATTACATTACAGGTTATGAATTTTTTGTGCATATTGATCACTCCGCCCTTAGATTTCTAATGAATAAACCAATTACCAATGGTAGACTGACTCGGTGGATTCTTTTATTGCAAGAATTTAATAGTACCATCACTGATCGACCTGGTAAAGAAAATCTACTAGCAGATTTCCTTTCCTGTATTCATCATGAAGACGGTACTAAACCAGTTGAAGACACTTTTCCTAATGAACATCTATTTGCTATATCTGTTCATACCCCTTGGTTCACAGATATTGCCAATTATTTAGCAACTAGGAAATTACCAAACCATTTGTCTCCACATGAAAAGCGTCATATTATAGTTCAAAGTTCCAATTATTCTTGGGTAGATAACGATCTCTTCCACACTGGTCCAGATCTTATTATTCGTCGAACTGTGCGAGAGGATGAAATGACATACATCCTCCATGCATGCCATGATGGACCATGTGGAGGACATTTTTCTGATAAGAGGATGACATACAAAGTCTTACATTCTGGTTATTATTGGCCAAGCATTTTTAAGGATGCTGCCAAATACGTTAAAGGATGTGATAGTTTCCAAAGAATGGGTAGACCTCCAACATCTAATCATACGCTCCTCACCCCAAGTCATGATTGAGCCCTTTGAGAAATGGGCTCTTGATTTTGTAGGACCAATTTCTCCCATGTATCATAAAAATAAATATATCCTAGTTTGCACAGACTATGTCACCAAATGGGTAGAAGGTAAAGCTTTGTTTAGAGCTATAGAGAAATCAGTGGTAAAATTCATATATAAATAAATATTCACCTGGTTTGGTGTACCTATAGAAATTGTCATAGATCAAGGTACTCAATTTACTTCTAAATTAATGAAAGAACTACTACGAAATATGGCATCCGACATTGAAAACATTCACCTTATCACCCTCAGGATAATGGTCAGGTAGAATCAACTAATAAAGTATTAGAAGCCATTTTAACAAAAACCATTCACTTACATCATAAGGATTGGTCAGATAGACTGCCAGAGGATTTATGGGCCTATACGATAACATGGAGAAACACTACCGCACATACCCCCTATGAGTTAGTGTATGGAAAACAAGTCCATTCACTTATTGAGTTTCAAGTTAACACCTTTCATATGGTAGCACAATTAGGCATGAATTTGGATGAACCACATAAACAACGAATATTGCAGATTAATGAGTTAGATGAGATCAAACAATATGCACTCCAAATAACCATGCTAATATAGAATCAACGAAAGACATTGCATGATAAATTTATTAAGCAAAATCAATTTAGTACAGGAGATTGGGAACTACTATGCGATTCACGGTTTAAAAATTTCAAAGGAAAGTTAACTACCCGTTGGATGGGCTCCTCGAAGTAGTTACAACTTTTGAAAATGGGTTAGTAAAAATTAAAACAATTGATGGCTCACAAATTTCCTTAGTAGTAAATGGACATAGACTCATACTTTATCATCAACCAACATCTAAACAAGATTTTATATAGAATTGTTTGCAGCAGAATGAAATGAAATTAGTCGAAGGGGAAGTTATTCCTCCTCCTCCTGATCCTTGAAAAGTATTTTGGGTTATTATCACTTGTATATATGTAAGAATAAATAAGAGTCATTTCTAATACATTGTTTACAAGGGACTCTTTTTATTTTTATTATATATGTCTTCATGAAAAAATTGAATCATCTAACAAGTGGTTTTGCAATTTGATTACAAGTATTCTATCTCTATAAGTAGCTCATGGAGTATTACTTAGAAAAGGGAAGTATGTTAAAACACTCATCATGTATTTTAACCTTTCTTGGGGATACTTTTGAAATTTGCATATTATAGTGAAAATTAAAATTTACAATTCTCAGTATATCATTATTAACTAGCTCTTCTATGATTCATATGGTTTTTTGTATTTTGATTTAGACATGTATATTTCTGATTTGTTTTTTTTGAATAGTTGCTTGATAGACCTACTTTCATTATGATATTTTTCACATTCTCATCTTACACCTATGGATTACTAGTTCATCTTATGCATATTATCAAAACTTGTATCTCATGTATTTTGGTGATAATTTGAGAGTAAGTGGATTTTTTGTCTGTGGAGAACATTACTTTTTATGCAGAAAAATGATTGTAAGGTTAAAGAATAGCTTTAAGTTATTCTCTTTTGACATGATCTATGGTTATGGCCATTATGAAATTACTTATAAGTTTATTTTACAAAAATTGAATTATGTGTTTGGTAGGACTTAGCATACTTTAGTATCGATCGACTTCCATATAATTAATATCATTATACAAGGCAAACCCGTCAGGGTACTGAACAGGCTTGCTGGCAGCTGGTCAATGCTAAGTAAAAACTCATAACACGGAAGCTAGATAAATGCAAGTAAACTCGTCGGGGTACTGAACAAGCTTGCTGGCAATGGGACTATGCTTGCATGGTACTAAGGTAAACCCATCAGGGTACCGAATAGGCCTGCTGGCAATGGGGCAATACCTGGTAAAAGAGATCTCGTTAATGCACTACTATGCACATAGTTTGTAAAACAATGATAATATAAAGAAATTTTTTTAGAATTTATGAATAAACATGTCATGGCCAGATGTTTAACATGTCGTTTGAGAATGGCTGTAAGTTCGGTTTGACCCTGGCCATCTAATTCAACATATACCTAGGATGTCATTATCCTAGAAATGGGACCCATAGACTGTAAATCTCACATAATCTGGGGTAAACTTAAAAATTCGGTGATGACAGGATATCTTTAAAATAAGGCATAGATGACTAGCTTTTCCTGTGGCATTCTTTTGGTTAAATTACTATCATTCTGAGTGATCGTTCTAAGCATTGTTATATTTTTCATGAATATACATATCTAAATCATTTCCATTAACTAGTTAGTTTGTTCTTTTTCTTACAAAATATTAAACAGCAGAATAGAACTCTTTAGTTTTTTTGTTGTTGTTGGAACAATCAATTCTTCTCTCTTCTATGGCTTGAGGACATGCCATATCTTTGGTTTGAGGGGGGAGGATTGGGAAAAATTAGATTGTTTTTATTTTTCATTATTTATGATAGATCTATTTATCTCTGACAAATGATAAGTGTTTTCAGGATAATATAAGTAGTGGAACTTGATTATAGAATGAAGCATATTTTTACAGCAAAATCAATATGGAGAACTATATGAAGTTCAAATGAAGGTCCAAATGAAATAGCAACTGACGATCTGAATAAAACATTGTAATATTATAGCACTTATAATTATAATTTGCTAACCAAATTTTGTTTTTTGGAAAATAATTTTTTTTACCTTCATCTGGATGCTTAGAAATTCTTCTTATCATTTCATTATTGACAACCTTATCCGCTTACCCAATCATGCATGTAAATTATTTAATGATCAATTTTGTTGATTATAAATGTAATTTATACTTTTCATGTCATATGTTCAACTTGTCCAAAGTTTTACTTTGGACATGGTTGAATTAATTTTAAACCTTATGAACTTACTCACTTATCAATATGCGCATTGCTGGTTCACATCTCAAAATTTGCTATGACATTGTGATTTGTTATCTTTCTTTTGCTCAATGGGACATGACATTTCTCTAGTTTGGGGGAATGTTGATCCTAGATTTGTTATCATTTTTTACAATTAAATTACTCATTTAAACATATGTTTTATTACCTTTTTGCATATTTTATGTCACACATATCATCATTTATCCCAAGGTATGTATGAATTTAAGGTTTATATAAAATCCATTTATTATTATCATTTTATGATTTTATTAATTAAAATTGACAATATTAAAGAACATTTGATATATTAATTGATTTGTATATTTGTTTGCAGGTTATATAATATTTTTGGGACAAATTAACAACAAATAGGCATCCAGCTTTCCATTCGTACAACACGTCGAGATCATCATCCAACTCGATGCGTGATATTCGTTGGGAGTTTGCAAGGTGTTAAAACGTGTTACTACAGACAACAGTACTGAAGCTCACCAACAAACATACATTTCGTTCATCCTAGATCTGCACCCAGGATATCAACCTCACGGTCCAGCTCGTTGTTTAGCTTTCTGTCCAGATCGTTAACCATCCTACGCGCTATTGAGAATTGATTTCAAGCATTAAACGTTGAAACAGTTCTACAAACAACCTGTTGTCCACATGTTTTGATAATGAAGCTTGCTTCTAGATGATCCGCCATCTTGCAGCCTCCTTCATCGACACCTCACCAAAATTCCATGCATTGGGTTGATATATTAGCCCACGTTCTAGAAGACTCACCTCTGTGCACTCTCCTCTGCTTGCCACCCTAACTAGTAGAAGGTAGTCAATGAGCTAGTTTTAATGCTAATTGTCTAGCTTGCCTAAATGCACCCCCTTTAGGTTTAGCATAGCTTTGAAATGCATCCTCTCGCTACCATTGATCCGAGGATAGGCTAGTACCTTGCCTCAGGCTCAGGGAGAAAGGAAATTAGTATCAAGTGCTAGTTCAGCTAAGTGGGGACAGTCCACCTGTAGCGCTAAAGAAGGAGTTGTGCACCATATCCTTCACGCTGAAGAGGGAGCCTGTGTGCCATGTCACACTGAAGAGAATGAGACTCGCGTTGAAGAAGGGAAGATCCTGTGCGTTGGCTTGTGATTTTCTAGATTCCTTTATGATCAACTAAATTTAGAGAGATGTCAACCACTAAAGGGTCGACTTGCTCATCTTTGTAAACAACTATATATATCAGCCTCTGTGTGAGAGATCAATTAGTTCATAGTTTTATTAGTTCATGCTTTGAATTTTTCTTGATCACATTGTATTTCTATTCCATCGTTCGAATAAAGAGTTGTATGCTTTGCTGTTGACAATTGCGTTCGAGTAGAAGTTAGCCATGCACCACCCCTGATTGCTGATAGGGCCCCTCATCAACCAGAGGTTTCTTCCTTTTTCTTGTTTATTTATTTTATCTTTTCTATTGTAGTTAGTTTTGTTTCCAATTAGTTTTATCATTTCATTTACCTCTTGTAATGCATTTTATTTCAAAAATTAAATAACTAGATTGCGCGCATAGTTTTTTTTCCATTTGCTTTCAATCATCTCATTTCCAGTTTACTATTAAGTATTTGCAATTAGGTAGAATAGAATCTCAGTTCTGTTTATTTCCTTTCTGTTTCAATTTTATGCAATTTAAATTTCAGTTTTTTTATTAACATGCAATGATTTCTTTATTTTCATGAATTTGTTTAAGTTTATTTCACTGTCAAATTTTCTTGATAAGTAGGTTTACTTATTACCTTTATGGATTAGATTTACATCTGCACGAATTCAGCTGAAGATTAGCTCATTTAGGTAAATTTCTGTCATTTTAACTATGTAGACTGTCATTCAGACAACATGTTTAAATTGTCATTCAGCCACCCCTTTCAGACGTACAGTTATGTCTGTCATTCAACCCATAGATTTGTTTTTTGTGTGTTTTAATGAGTTATGAGATTGTTTTCAGTTCTATTTCTTTATTGTTTGAAGTATGCTTTGACTATAATAGTTAAAGGATGCATTTATTTCATATTAAAGATAATTTGAATTGTTTTAGATTATTTATTAAAGGTTACCTTATTTCTTTTCACCTTGAATATGTGTTAAGCTATTATATGTTTTGTTTCTTGAGTTTGTTTCTGATTCTTTTTACTGATGTATTGTTTTGTGTTTATGCTTTTGTATTGATTTTCCCGTTTTCATGTAAAATTCAGTATTGTGTGTGTTATCTTTAGCGTGTTTTTAGGTTATTCCATTTTCGTTGTGTGATTACTGAAAGAGACTTGTAGGACATAATTTAAAGATATTCCTATTAAGTTTTCTACTCATTTCGTTATTTAAGTTTTCTTTATTAAGTTTTCTACTTGCTTATTTATTTAAGTTTTATTTATTAAGTTTTCTACTTACTTATTAATTAGGTCTTCCTTACATCCTAGTTTCCCATTTGGAAGATTAGTTGTTTACAGTATCTTTTTCTGGTTTAAAGTTATTTGCTTATGAAGTAAATTAGTGATGGTTTAGTTTAGTATGTTATTCCAAGTTTAATTACCTTAATAATTGAATTCTTAGTAGTTTGACTCGGTTTTTCATTTTGAAAGATATTTCCATCTTTTGTTTGTTAAAATATTTACGCAACACCATCTACCTTCGCATATATATTTTGTATCAACTCTAAGCCTACCAACCCTGGTCGATAATTAAATATTAGGTGAATTAATCTAGACATTATAACACACCCAACAAGTTTTCTGAAGGTAATCACTTCCTTCTGGCACACATTCCTTGAATAACTGAATCCCATGATCTTGGGAGGCCATTCAAGGTGGTTATCACAATTTCTGCATTCTCTACTTCATCCATTGCTTCAAGTTGTTCTTTGATTTGAGAGACCCTTGTAAATTATGATTGTATCCTTTGTGCATTCTGGATCTTTACATTCTCTAACTGGTTTCTCAAAGTCATCTTTTGATTGATGTTATTCCCTTATAAGTTGCTTGGTCAAGGAATCAAACATCTCTTTAGGTGTCTTTAGGGAAGACACATGTGGTATAAGGTGATCCTCTTGGCCTTGAACAAGTTCTTCTTATGTAAGGCTTGAGCCTCATCTCCCTCTAGAACTGGAACCTCTCCATTTATGTAGGTGTCCAATTCATTTCTGATCTGAGGTGTCCATCCTAGTTCCGAATCTGGTTGATCTAGGGTTTGTCAGAGAAACCCTAATTTTCAAAACATGGAATTTCAAACTTTTGAATGGATAGAAATATGGGCCTCTTCAAGCAGAGCTGTCCAATGTACATCTTTTCTTAAAACAGTGGAGGGAAGCTCCCAGAACACGAAGCCATAGTTTTCCAATTTCTTCTACAGAAATGAATGATATTGTTTCTGCACTATTTCTGAAAGTACAGCTCCTCTATGTCTTAAATTTTGTATTGAGGTAGCCTCATATGTCCTCTTTCTAAAACAAATGCTTTGAGCAGAATTGGTTTGACCAATTGGGAGTTATGATAGTTTTCCCACGGTGACTTAATTTAGGAATGTTCATCATAGTGAACTTGTACGAACTTCCACATGTCACTGTTTCACCTTCGGGGTCTGAAATTTTTACCACAGAAATTAAATTTCGTGCTATATTTGGAACATCTTGGGAAATTTTAGTAGGACCTTCTTAGCTCAATATATAGCAATTCTCCCTAGGTGTCCTGTTTAAGGATTAATCCTTGAAGAGACTGGAACCTTGATTTGGAGGAATCATATCTCCTGGAATATAGCGAATCAAAGGCTGAAATTTGTACATAGGGTACATATGAATTTTATCTTCATCCTGTGAACATTTTGACTCCTGAGACTTCTTCAATCCTGATATATAGTGAATGTACCAAAACTACCAATTTTAGTATTTTAGGGTTTTTCAGGCCTGGGGTCAAACTAGGGTTTGACTTTCCTGGAGTTTCACTCAACTAAAAACTTCAATCTTGGTCTTTAAACTTCGATTTTGATGAGGAGAGAAATCCTATGCTGGGATCACTAAAAAATTCATCTTCTGTAAAAATCCCTAATTTCCTGCAGCAAAAACTGAAAATGCCTAGAATCAAATTCTGCTTCGACAGAAAGATGCGTCCTTCAATGCAGAGTCATCCTAACCTCCTTTTTCCGATGGATTGTGGAGAGAGACACAAAAAGTAAGAAGCCCTAGCTTATGTAGCTGCATAGTGTCTTTTTCTCAAGTTAGCTCTGATACCGTGCTATATTTTTATCATTTAAGAAATATGTTCTTGTGATCTTATCTGAGAGAATAACATGTAGAGCAATAATTACAAGAGACAAGAGACACAAAGAATTTTCCTCATGGAAGCTATAAAGGAGAAAACCTCGCAACTTCCTCAGAGATAGAATGAGCACAAGTAGCAAAAGTAAAACCCGAAAACATAAAGATGATCTCTGACATCTCATCTTTCTCACTTGTGCAAGCACTTCCTCTCTCACTCATGCGCCCCAATTGAGTGAGTGTGTGTGACAAATATAGAGGCAAACTCTCTATTTATACCAGTTTCTGACTTGATAATTTCTTACCATGGACGAATTCTCTATGAGAGTTTATTAACCCTAGTTCCCCTCAACTATGGGGGCTTTCCCCCCTTGGTCATCAAGGAGGGTTAACCTTGACTCAATTGTGGGGACTATTTCCACCCTGATCAACAAGGAGGGTTAACCTTGACTCAATTGTGGGGACTATTTCCCCAACTTACAATAGATGGTTAATCTCATTGAATTTACATGAATTTATTATATTAATGACTCTCTCGATAGGAAAATCAAGGTACAATGAAATACAAATGATTCTCCCAATAGGAACATTAGGGTACAATATAAGATATACAAGTGAATACATTCCGAAGTTACAAATAAATCAACAGGAAAAAGGTAAGGAATTAGAAAAAATTGAAAACAAAAAATTTGTATAGAATTTCAAGATATTTCCAATGGTCCAAACTCCGCTTAATTCCTAGTTACGAGCAAAATGTTATTCCCAAAATACGATAGATTCCTGGAATATTCTGGTCTTTTTTCAAATAGGATACATTTTGGAAAAAATAAATCCTTATGGGAGTGCACTCCACATGGAATATATACATATTGAAAATATATTTTAATAATCATTTTCCCAAGAGAAGTTGTAGCGGTCTCATAGTTAAAAGATGTTCTATATTCTTTGTTTATTATGGGAAGATTTCAAATCATGAGTTTGAAACAAAAATTTGTGCAGATATTCCACAATCAACTCCAATCAAATCATGAATTCCAAAGAATAAGGGTAATATGAAATCAAATTTCCAGTTCATGATAAAAAAATCCCCGTCAATCCCCATCGCTTTCCAGGTAGTTGATTTCAGGCTTTTGTTTTGGGTAAACATTGGTGAATCTCGGTAAATCGTTAAAAACCCACTTGCAAAATGGTCCTGTTTAGCTAAAAGGGAACACCATTTTCAGAAATTCATAATGCTTTGAGATAAATACCTACTTTCAAAAGGTGCATTTCCCTTTTTCGCAGTTGGATGGATTTGAAATGGCCAATGTAATGCCCAGTCAGTTGAGGAGTTTGAATGAGCTAATATCTGGTTAATCATGATAAGGATGATCCTATTTATGTTTCTTAATCTTTGTAGTCAACATTAACTACATCATAAATGGTGGATCCATGATCTCCTTTGTTATTTTTGAAAACAGAAAAAAAGATCTATTGTTAGAACAACTCTGTTTATATATAGAGACTGAATGTAAATAGGAGAAAGGGAGAAAATGATATATAGTTTTTTTTTGTGCACAGAGAGAGAGTGTGTGTAGGAGAGGAGAGTTATAAAATAAAAAAGATATGTATCAACAGAGTGCTCTATGATGTAATCATCTTGGTGTTGATTAATATAATCTTTCTCTTTTAGAGTTGATATGTATGCTAATTGGATGGTGGATTTGTTTTTTTCATAGATGGTAATTTAGTAAAGTGAGTTCGATAGCGTATCGTATGATAGGAAGGCCCCCATGCTCAGGTTACTATGCATCCTAAGCATGGTAGATGAAGTTAGAAGTTGGTTTGGACTTTGATTGGTGTTTCTCTTACAACGTGGATTTGGATTCAATGATTATTTTCATATTCTTTCCACTTCGAAAATTTGCAAGAATAGTGATAGATAAGGATTTCATTCAAAAATATGTTCTATATACTTTCAGTGATGGTTGATTTTTTCTTTTTATTTGAAAATCAGTTCTTTAAATGAACATTATAAGAGTGCAACTTTGAGAACTTTTAACCATTTCAATAGTTTTCTCTCTGTCAATCATTAGTGTGCTTTGAACACACTACAACAAAAACTGGATTTAGTGTCGAATTTAGCGCCGGATTTTAGTGTAATTTTTTCTCAATTGTGGTGAACAATCTGGCGCTAAACCTGGCGCTATTGTACATTTTCGTAAAACGCCGTCTATTGCATCTTTTTTTTCATCCTTTTTAACATCCATTTTTGTGTCCATTTTTGCGCCCAAATTTTTGAATCTTTTGTTACGCCTTTATTTCCACCCAATTTTGCAACTTCTATTGCATCTTTTTTTGCGTCCTTTGTTACATCCTTGTTTTCACTCAATTTCATGCTCAGTTTTGCATCCAATGTTGCGTCTTATTTTTCTCCTAGTTTTTCATCGAGTCTTGCACCCAATTTTGCACCATGTTTTGCATAAAATTATGTGTCCAATTCTGCATCTAACATTGCATCTAGGTTTGCATCCAATTTTTGGGCCAATGTTGCATCTAGTTTTGCATCCAATTTTACTTATAATGTTGCATCCCCATTTGCATCTAATTTTGTATCTTGTTTTACATCTTTTTTTGTATCCATGTTTATGCCTAATGTTTCATCTTGTTCTACGTCGTATTTTGCATGTAGGTTTGCACCTATTTTTGCATCCTGGTTGATGTCTTTTTTTGCATCTATGTTTGAGCCCAATGTTACACCCAGTGTTGCGCCTAGTGTTGTGCTTAGTTTTGCACCCATGTTTGCATCTAGTTTTGTGTCCAATGTTGCATCCCATCTTGCATTCAATATTATGTCTATTTTTACATCCAATGTTTTGTCCCATCTTGCATCCAATATTATGTCTCATTTTAAGTTTTTGTTTGCGCCAAGTGTTCTTTCCATTTTTGCACCTGGTGTTACGCCTAGTTTTATGTCCATTGATACACCATATTTTGTGCTCAATTTAATGTCCAATTTTACGTCTAGTTGGGAGTCCACTTTTGCATCTACTTTTGCATCTAGTTTTGGACCTAGTATTGCATCTAGTTTTGAGTCATTAATTGTGTTTAGTGTTGAGTCTCTTTTTGCATCAAATTTTGCGTTTAGTATGACATCCATTTTTGTGTCCATATTTGCGCCTGACATAAGGACGACTTTTGCATCCACTTTTGTGTTTAGTGTGACATCCACTTTTACGTCTTGTTTTGCATTTAGTGTTGCGTCTAATATTGCATCCATCTTGCACTACTACATTTTTTACCTTTAGAAATACATTCCAATATCAT